>VZUI01089398.1:0-90571 GCA_013401135.1 Cettia cetti
GGCGGCGCGCGTGGGGACCCGCACACACAGACACGCACACGCAGAGGCAGGCACACTCACACCAGCGCTCACACCCGCTCCCACGGGCGCGCACCCGCACCCACATACATGCACGCGCGCCGCCGCACGCTCCCGCGCACACGCCCCGGGGGGAAGGAAGGAGCCGCGGCCGGACGCCCCGCAGCCCCCGCCGCCGCCGCCGCCGCCAGGAGCCCCCCGCGCCGCCACCACCGCCGGCTTTTGTCCGCCGCCCCCGCGGGAGCCGACCCTCCGCTCGGCCGGCGCCCGCCCGGCAGCATGGACGCGGCGCTGTGACCCGCCGGGGGCGGATTGGGAAGTTTGAATAAGGATTTTATCGCTTCCCTTTCCCCCTTCTCCCCTCGGTGCGGCTCAGTCCCTACCCCCATCTTCCCCGACAGGTTTTGTTGTTTTTTGGGTTTATTTTTTTCCTCTTCAGCGTGAAATTTTTAATTTTCTTATTTTTATCTGCCGCGTGGGGTTGGATTTTTTTTTTATAGTTTTTATTTTGAATTTTATTTTGTTTGGTTGTACCCGTCTCTACCCGCTGTAGAGACCGGTCCCCGCGGGCGGCCGAGCGCCACCCCCGACCCGGCCCGCGGGGCTGCCATGGATCGCACCGGCGGCTCCGGCGGGGGCAGCGACCGCAGGCAGCCCGAGGAGAGCAAGCCGCTGCTGGGCGAGATGTCCGCTCCCGAGGGGAATAAAATGGGTGCCGCGCCGTGCCGGAGAGCCCTGCTCCACTGCAACGGCATGAGGTACAAGCTGCTGCAGGAGGGGGACATCCAGGTGTGTGTCATCCGGCACCCCCGGACGTTTCTCAGCAAGATCCTCACCTCCAAGTTCCTGCGGCGGTGGGAGCCGCACCACTTGACCCTGGCGGACAACAGCGTCGCATCGGCCACGGTAAGAGCCCGCCCGGCTCCGGCGGCCCCGCCGCGGGGGCGGACTCGGAGCGGCCGCGGGGCATCCGCGGGGGCCTGGGGGGTGCCCGCGCCCTCTGTCCCCGAGCGGCCGGACCTGGCGGGGACCCCCGGGGCCGCCGCTGGGCGAGGGGGGGATCGGCTCCACTGGGTCCCGGAATGCCGGCGAAAATCCTGAAAGGATATATATATTTTTCCCCCTGCTTGTAGTCCTGTGGATGTTTATTTTTGCAGTTTCGGTGTTGCTTTTAAAATTTTTTTTATTTTCCAAGCAAGGCAACTATTACTGTAATTATTGTTGTTGAATTTTTTTTCCTTAAAAAAAATTCCTTCTCTCTGAACGTGACCCCGACATACAGTCACCATACTGAGCCTTTCTATCCGAAACCAAAGTCGGCAGATACCTGCTGGCACCTTGGCCAAGTTGGAAGTGAGGGAGGTGGAGGATGCTTTTAATTCGAGAGAGAAGGCTCGGATTGTGCGCCGACTTTGCTGTGGTTCAGGCCTGCTCTGGGGGCTCTGGTTTGGCGGTCACATAACCTGCCCAGATACAGGCACTGTGATTGGAAAATATGGAGATTCCTTCAGGGTTTTTCTTCCTGCTGGAAAATGATGCAAGAGAAAAAAGCGAGGTGGTGATATCAGCGTTACAGAAGATGTACAATAGACGGATATAGCCTTGAAAAATATGATATATATTTTCATATACAACTTACATTTTTATGGCCATTATTATTTGAATATTTGTGGAGTTTATAGAGTGATTACACAGATTTTATCTTATAAGCGCTTAACAAAACACGTTTTACACTGATCTTTAATCAGTCGGTGCTTGGATCCTGTCTTTTTTTGATTTATATGTAAATGTCTCATTTTTCTCAATGGCTTCGTTCTGGCCTTCCTATAGGACACTGATTCGAGAGAGTGGATTGGCTTTTGTGTAGATTTCTGTTAATGGTGTATTTCAATGGATTTCATCCAGCCTGTGCTGTGCTCGGAGATTGGGTTTTTTCACACCTTGGTACACAGACGTAGTGTGTGTAAATGTCTCTTCTGCATCATGCTCTGCTCTGATGTATTCAGAGCAGGTTTTCAGAGGGAGCTACTTTAACCTTCAGGTAGACCAGCTGCCTGTTCTCACAGAGCTTTTTTGTGCCACAATGACATCTCTGCTTGCCGTTTCCACTGGGCTCTTGAGGATGTTTCCAAGGGAATATTTTCTTTCTTTGATAGAGCTACTGCGTGAAAGGAGAAGGAAGATTTGGTCGAGCACTGCTGGAGAAAGCTCCTGAAAGACACAAGCATGAGGAGTTTTTGCAGTTCTTCATTTTGTTAAGATACCATCACTGTAGAGGGGGAGTTGAATATTAGTGGGGATGAGGCATGTTCCTGGCAGTATCCATAGCTGATTATTTCTAAGCCGAGGAGGAGGATACGGGTAGGGAGAGGCATGATCACGCTTCAGATGTTGTTCTCTGCAATGTGGCAACACCAGGCATGAAGTTGTATTTTTACAGGACACGTCAAACTCTGCTCGCTGGCAAAGCTGTCACCAGAGAAACCATCTCTGAAAAGATTTCTGAAGTCCTATGGGGCTGTGCTTTAATTAATGTTGAGGTGTCTCATTCGTAATTACTTTATGTGTATAAATAGCAAGAAGATATTAAAGCATTGTGCGTAGCATTGCCGGCTCCATTTTGTTGAGCAGTGCTCTTCGTTCTTGGTCTTGTGCCTTATCATTTTTTCCCAGTGCTAACTCACTCTACAAATACCGTTGTTCACAGAAATATCTATACTTTATTGTTTCAGGAAGTGTCTTTGGTTTCCAGGGGGTAATTAGGGCACAAGGATAAGATCTGCGTTCACTTGTTGCCTGTGTGGTCGAGTTTAGCAGGTATCTTTCAGACATGGGTTCTATGAAACCTACCTTAGTCTTTTCCATTTTGAGCTGGAAAGATGTGATTTAAGCAAAATCCGTGGTAGTTTAACCCCCCACCCCCTACAGAAATGGGGTATAGGCACAATGCCAAAACCTCCTCAAACTGGAGGTTGGTATTTGAATGCAACTAATTTGGTTTTCAAGAGCTATAGAAAATTGCCCATTCTGTCCATTGAAAGTGAGCGTTGGGGGCACTCAACAGCTTTGATAACAAGGTCATTTTTACACATGGGGCTTTCGACAGGCAGGATGCTTTATGAGCAGCCAGTAATTAACCTTCACATCATCCCTTTGCAAATCCTCTGGCATGACGAGTTTTACTGCATTCTATATAACATGAATAAAATTGAACAGGAAAATAACATCACTTTGTTTTGCATTTGAAAGCAAAAGTTGTAATGACAGCTAAATCCAGATCTGGCAAATTATGTCCCTGAGTACAGAGGATAAGTTATTTGTTGATTCTGAGCACTTTTTATCCTTTTTATTGTCACTTGAGACATATATTTGAATTAAATTGTTCTCCCCACAAGCTCTTACTTGTCAGTCCCTCGACTGCAATATAAAAGTTACATTAATTTGTGTATGGATTATTCATCTATAGTTTATTCCATGGATAGACATGGTATGTGCCCCCATTGTAAGTCTGAATAATGAGACTCTACCTACATTTTTTGAGAGGTAACTAGTTTTGTTGTTTATTTAGGCAGCTACCATTTTTTGTGCTAGTTTTTGGTAGCAGAAATGCTATGCAAGAATGCAATGGAGCAACTGTTAGGCCATCTTGTTTTAGCAAAATTTAGGGAGGAAAAAATAATCTTCTCTATGAAGTGCATTTTTTTGACATTATGACAAGTGACTGTTTCAATTAAGAGAAGTCCATGTAAATTAAATAATAATAATAAAATAAGTGTATTCTGAATTGGTATATGCACCCAGTTAACAAATGCAGAAAGCTATTAATTTGTGGACAGTCCCAAAACTGTAGGTGTTAGGACTTCATCTGATTTATGTGTGTTTCCATTGTTTGTGTCATGTTCTTATTTCTCAAAGAATTGCTTAAATATACCACAGTGTCACCATTACAGTTTCACTCGCATCATGTCCAGGGTTTCATTCTGGTTGAGAGAGGATTTTGGAGAACGTGAATACAGATCTGTAGCTTGTTTTCTGTTTTGTTACTGTAAATGCTAAAGTCCCAGTAGGAAATTTTGACACTTAGAAACTTTGTTTGTCAGACAGCAGCTTGCCTGGGGATAAATTTGACTTTCTCCCCCATGGGAGGAATAATGTTTATTTTATAAACACCTACCAAACTCAAATGTAGCACCCTTACTATTTTTTTTTTCACCAGTGAGATCTGTCCTTGCACAGCTTGAGGGGCAGTGATAGTAAAAACAAGTACAGAAATAAGGTCCATTTTAATATTTATTATTTAGTTTTTTTGTGAGGGGAGAGGCAGGGTGGGGTTAGGAGTAACCTTTACTTCAAGAGAAATGTAACATTTGATTTTCAGTAGTTTAAACATAGGTGTAATGACTGTTCTGTGTCTTTAATATCCTTCTGCATTGTCTCTTTTGTGTCTCTGCCCTGCTTTTCTCTTTCATTCTTTCTCTTGCACCAGTGGGGAGTAGATGTTGAGGACAATGAGTATTAAAGTCCTGGGTTGCAGAGAAGACTTGTGATACATATGTATGTGCAGCAGACAAGGAAAGAATAAATAAGTGATTCATTGTCTGTGGCTAGGGATGACCTCTCTAATTCCCATCTGGAAAGATAAGGCTTTATTGAGACCATGAAGTTACTCATTAATATCCCTCAAGGAGGTGGAAACTTGCTTTTCGTGCCCATTTCACATTTCTCTGTTTTGCCTTGGCAGGTGGGTTGGCTGTAATGTAAATGTTTTGTTCAAAGCTGGTGACAATCCTGAAAAGACTCGATCTTCTTTTAAACATTTTTCTGTCCAGACATGATGTGTGAGGACAATAGTTTATTGACAGGCTGGCTAATCGTGAATGCATTTGAAACAAGAATGTGAGTGGATTAGGGAACTGCATTTGTGTTTTCTTCTAGAGACAAGAACATACCTAATTAATATTAAATGAGGCAAGGGAGGATGATCTGTTTCAAACAGAAGAAGTGGAGTAGAAAATTGTCTTCTAATTGTTTTTTAAAATTCAACAATTCTGCTACTGCATGTGTTTCAGCATTCTATTACATGTCTTTCCTTCCTTATTTTGGTAAAGATAGAGCAAAAATTCCTATCAAGCTGGACTCATTGTTTAGCTTAGCACAGATTCCCATTAGTTAGAAAAACACACTTTTAAAAATTAAATTTCCCTTTAAAAACAATTAGCTCAAGTGGGAAGTATTATGCACAGCTGAAAAGATTCAAAACAATCTCACAAGAAGAATTTTTTTAAAGCTTTCCTGAAAAATGAATATTGTGATATTATCAAAGTTGCAAGTAGAATTAGTATGAAATAATAATAATAACAATAATAATAATAATAATAATAAACAGTCTGTTCAGTAAACCAAGTGCTGTCATTAAGCCCTGAACTGTTGATGAGGTTCTACGAATGTGACTTTAAACTAGATTGGTGTGTCTGCCATCATTACATGTATAAATAAGTATGAACTCATAAATAACAAAGCGATTTAAGATAATTTTTTGATTTGTTGTAATAATGGAATGATGTATTATATTTAGATTTAATATTTCTCATGGTTTACTGTGGCAGGTGATGGCTTTTATTTGATGAGAAATGGTACCTACAGGTTTTGGGTATACACATATTTGCCAGTTGTGGGTTGGTGTTGTTTCCCAGGTATTTGGTTCAGGTGCATCAGAAAGAGCACTGAATGTCATAGTTTGCATAAAAGCTATGACAATTTAGAATTCTCTGCAAATTGAGAACAAATTGCTCCATGTTATCTGTACTGATGAAATTGAGGTTCTCCTTCACAAGTGAAGGCAGTCATATGCCTGCATTAACAAACCCCAAATTTTTCTGAAGGCCTGGTGTGATTTAATGGAATATTGCTCTGCTGTGACAAACTTATTTTATTGCTGTATTAGTTAGTAGTTCAACATAAGAAAACATAAAATGATATTTCTTTAAAGTTGTTTAATGGCTATCAAACATACCTTTGCATATATAGTTCCTGCAGTGGTTAGAAAGCATATTTATAAGTCAGTAGTGTTAAGGTATGTGTTTATATGTCACAGAGCTTATATAAAATATGAAAACAGAAGCCATATTCATTGACAGAGTGAAAGCTCTCAAGGCTATTAGTGTTAACACCCAGCCAGTAAATTTTACGTGTTCAGGAACATAAATAAAAAGGATACTCAGAAATACTTGTGCCTCATTTTTCCTTTTGGCTGGGGAGTAAAGATGTGGTGCTACTAACTATGTGGTGGTAATAGTCCCCATGGGAGAGACTGTAAATTGCCTCTGGTCCTCAGTGGGACCTGATCCTACATCAGAGCAGGGCTTGGAAGAGCTCAGCATCTCTCACAGGCCTGGGCCTTTGTGGAGCTCTGATATATATTTATATTTTTATATATATATATTTTTTTTTTTGGTAGTGAAACATTATAACTGTGATTATAATAGTGATGGGAAGAGTCTGATAGATCATCCAAGGTGGGGTGCAGTGGTTCTGGGAAAGGATGTGCTGCCCAGAGAAGCTGTGGCTACCAATCCCTGGCAGTGTCCAAGGCCAGGTGGGACAGGGCTTGGAGTAACCTGGGATGGTGGAAGGTGTCCCTGCTCATGAGACGGGGTGGAACAAAGGTCCCTTCCAACCCAAACCACTTCACAATTCTGTGAAACTCAACAAGAGTGTTTGGTTTTTCGGAGGTCAGAGGCTATGCTGAGAGTCCCATCTGCATGGGTGTTCCAGTGTAAAAGGTGAGGTTTGCTTTGTTAGCAGCTGTGGGAGAACAGAGGCTGAAGCCTTGGTTCCACCAAAATCGTTTACACAACTGTGTGCACTGAGGGGTCTTTTTGGAGGAAAAAGGTGGTAGGTTTAGTATGTAGAAAAGAGTGATTTTTTGAAACTGTTCAATTTATTGTGTATAATTTGCTGGTACTTTTGAAGTTCCTAGGTAACAGATGAGTTTAACATTATACAATTTCCTTCTATGTTAATAAGCATGGCTGACCTAATAGGGTTTTACTCATCTCCTCATATAGGATTTATGAGAGAAGACACCTACCTCAAATAGTTCAAGCCTTTTGGAGTCTTTAGAAGTAATTAGATTGTGGGTTGCATGGGTAGATTGTGGCTTGTTTATTGGTGTTTTGATCAGTGCTAGTTGCATCTCTGTGTTCATAGTTTTGTTCTGTGTGTTCATAGATAATGTAGGGCTTGATTCCACAAACAGCCAGCTGTTTGAAGGTGATTGATACTTCAGCATGTATAATCCATTCAGAGAGCTTGTGCATGTATGTGCACTCAATAAAATAACTTTTTTTTGCACCATCTGCCGATGCAGTGTCATTGGCAGCAGTGCTGGCTGAGTCAGCCCTGGCCTGTGCCATTCATTTCTGCATCTGTGCCGTACCCTGTCAATCCATCTTTTGTAAGCACTTAACAGTTTGCAGGGTCAGGTTGAGAAAAATCTCTGTGAGCTGGCTGGGGAAGTCTCCCTCTGTTTGAACCTTTTGCAGATTTGTTGTTTGCCTTTTAACTGGATCAGGGAGTTGATATGTTTCAGTGCATAGTCTGCCAGACTGTTGAGGAAGAAGAGAGCGGGAAACATGGCAGGCTGGAATTGGTGCCAAAAAAAATGTATTATTAAATCATTGCGTAAAATTTTCCTGTTTTGCACAATATTTAAGAATGCAGGGACAACACCAGGAAAGGGAAAAGACAATTGAAAAGCATACATTAAAACTGATCACGTCAGTGGTGAGTGAAGTTTTAGCTCTTGTGGTTGTGGAGGAAAACATGAAGAAGTCAGAACCAGATGCTAAGTTCAAAGACCTTTACTTCATAGGCTTAAAAATCAGAAGAATTTAGAAATACTCTCTAGATTTTGGAAGAGGGGACTCATGTTCCAGGATTAGTGGCCATTTGTTGGTACCTATGCTGCCATTTCCAGTACTTGAAGTGATTTGTTGACTTTGCCCCTTGGGCTGTCCTATGACTGATGGGACAGTGCCAGTAGAGTGGGAAATACAAGCAGGTAACCTGCCAGGTCACAGACTGTGGTGTCCAAAGCATGAAGGTATGGTGAAGGCTATTTAATTGGAGTTTTTAGTAAGCTTCTAAATAACATCAGGTATTTTTCCTTTTATTGAGAAGCTTAACATAAAAGGCGTATGTTTTTTCTGGATTTGAGTGTTTCTGCTAGATGTGTGCCATTACTAACTGAGCTCAAGAAACTCATCAAGTTGCAATTACTTAAATCTGAACTGGAAGTACAGTCGGTCACGTACATTCTTGGTCTCGCTCTGTTGAAATCAGGAGGGTAATTTGAGGAGAGGGATTACCATTCATTGCCTGTAACGTGAATGGCAGGATGTGCTGTTCAGAAAGCCAGGAAGGTTCAGCAAGGGATCACCGTGCAGCTTGCACTTGGCTGCTGGCTGGGGGACATGGCTGACACCACTCTCAGCCTTGTACAGCTCTCAGAGCCCCCTTTTCTCCCTCTGCTTGGCAGATCTCAGGGTGCTGAGTGACCTGCAGAGGCTGGAATGGCTCTTCAAGGAGTGAGAGGGTTGCTGGAAAATTCCCTGTTAGGCAGAACAGTAGTAGAAGCTGTAGCTCTTTCACCTGTTATATGCCAACATTTAGACAGCACTGTCCTGGTGGGAAGTGAGTTTGTGGCATTCATCTACGGGGAAAAACCTCACTCAGAATCCTCCAGCTATCACTGCTGCTCTGGGGGGCATGTGCCAGCTCTGTCCTGTCTCCCTTCCTCAAACAATAGAGTTTTATTAAGAAAAAAATGCTGCTTGCTGCAAGTAGCTCTCTTTTCCCCCGTTTGGTCTTGAAATTTGCTGAAATGCTGCTGTGGTATGTGGTTGTGGCTGAAGTTTGCAGGAGGGTGGATCCTCTGCAGCTGCTCCTAATTCCTTGAAGGCGTAGGAAGATGGTGCTGCTGCTTCTGCTGTTACCTTGCTTGCTGTTTGCACCTGTGGCCATATTCAGTTCTGAGGCCGTGGCAAAATGAGAGGTTTAAAATGGAGTGGGGCTCTTCTGGGCCCTTGGAGCACCTGCTCAGAATGTCAACTTGTTTCAGGGGTAAGAGCTCTCACGCTTTTCAAAGTATGCTGCAGCTTTCCTAAAGTTCATGTTCCTATGACTGAGGGATTGCATGATTTTCTCATTGGATGAAAAAGGAATAATTGCTTTCATTGATTAAAAGAGTAATTACCAGGACTTCAAAATAGATGACTAAAAAAGTGATATCTAATGCTTTTTAAACTCCACTAATTTCTTGATATTCAGAATGGGAACTTTGAATGCTTGGCACTGTCACTAAAGAGCTTTTCCTTCTTGGACTTCTAGTGCTTAAAAATGGCTAGGTAAAATGAAATATTTTTCTCCTTTTGAAAAATTTAAAACTCAAACCTTATTAGCACACAGAAATGGATTTATAAGATTTTGTTTTCAAAGATGCCACATGTGTTACAGTAAGAGTTGCCTGAAGAAAGCTGAGATTAAGCTAAGTCAGAGGGTTTTGTTGAGAATAGATAATTGTATTTGGGAATGCAATTCTTTTGTGTTTCTATTTTGCATGTTTTTCTTAGACCTAAAGAGAAACTGTATTAGCAGATGAGAATCAGAAATAGTACTTTTTTCTTAGAAATAAGTTGTGCATATTTTGAAGTGTGTGAATGTCCATGCATATTTTATGGATGAGATTTCTGATGATGTAAGCCCAAAGGTAAGGCAAGAATTTTGTAAACAAAAAAGTGGCCTCATTTTTTATTTATGCATGGACAATTAACATCAATTGCGTAACATTAGGTAATTACATTTGCTGTGAGACAGTTCTGAACATTTTTAAAATAACACCTTTTTTTTCTTCTTAAATCTCCTAAAGATTCCCCATGGTGCATTCCCCACAGTACATTTCAAACAATACTGAGCAGATATTTCACACTGGTGAAGCTGTGATAGTGCCTTTTTTTTTTTCTTCCCAGTCTTTGTTTTGGCTATTTGAATATAAGTGTTTGGGATTGGCAGGGTCCTCTTACCATGGCTGGTTCCTGCTGTAGTGGGAATCCGTTGTACCACAAGTTTCTTGTTTGCTACTGTAATAAAACTAGTGAGTATTGTCAGCAGGCTGTTTTTGCTGTCTAGAGTAAAACTGAATGACTTTGTTATCCATTTCCAGGGATGGGCAATATTAATAATAAAGCAGAGACAGATTTTTTTAAAAAAATTTGAAACTTGCCAAGTGGACTCCAACTTTTTAATCAAAATACTTAGGGTGTGTATGTTTTTTTCATAAATATGAATGTCTATTTGACCTGTGAACAAAAAAATAGAGGGATTATTTTTGGCCTTTAAAACAGGGAGAAATGATTTTTGGATGACAGTATAATATCTTCATTCTAGTAATCCTTGGGTTTCAACTTCACTGTGCTTCAACCGTCTCCAAGTGCTTTATGGTCAGTATTTTTGTATGTGGGGAAAACAAAGACTCACTTAAATGTAGATCAGACATGTTTGCCATTGTTGGTTCATGCTTAGTTTGCAGTTCCTTCTTTTTGGTGTGTGCATTTATGGTTTACTCTGGAGGGCCTAAGGTTGAACACCAAGGATCAGTAGTGCCTTGCCCCAAAGCTCCTGATAAATCACTGGTGGAAACTGGAGCAGAAATTATTTTCCTTTGCTTTGTCTGCTAGTCTGCATCTTCCCTCCTGATTTTGATGGCTATTCATTTTCTTAATGGTTGTAAATGTCATTAAAAATCAGTGGAAGCGTGGGAGAGTGACTGACAGCAGAACGTGGCCCAGAGTGTCGTGCTCTTCTTACTACCCTTCAATCTTCCTGCAAAGAAAAGATCTGCTGGGGAGCCAGGTGCCAATCAGTTCAAGTCTTTGCTTTCTGCAGCGTGTGTGCTTTGTGTATTCTCCTAATAGTCACTTCTGACAACCTACCACTTTGCTCTTGCTTCAGAGGCTGTTAAGACTGAATTCAGAAATAAAGAGTAAGTCAGGGAAACCTTGACTGCACTGAAATTTACAGGATGAGAATGAGCTTGCAAAATTGTTAAAGAAGCAGGGTGTCGCGATTCTTTTTTGTGAAAAGATTGGCAGTTCTGTCTCCCTTCTCAAACCTTGGATTTACTACTATACAAACTTTTTGATGTTGAGCTCATAAATTTAGGAATCCTTTGAGAAGAATATGATTGCAGAGGCATCTTAAAATGTTTCTCTCTGGTACAATGTAAGCTGTAAGACGATTGGAAATTGAAAGTAGAACTTCATGTGCATGCTTCAGTAGAGGATCTGTGAGCCAGTGGTGTAAGATAATGCAGTTCTGCAGATCTTTTTCTGGTGGCCATGCAGTTACTGTCGCTGGGGATCTGAGTGTTGCTGGCAGCTTGAAGGGCTGGTTGCACAGGGAGAGGTTTCTTTGCCTTGGCTGTTGATCCCCTTGGCAGTGATGGAGAGTTGTGAGCGTGTGCCTGTCTTGAACGCTCTGGCTCCACAACTCTCTGCTGATTGCTGTGGTGTTCTGTCATCTGAACGGTTTGCTCAGTATCCTGGCTTTAAGAAAGAAGGTGGGAGGAGGGGAATGAAACTGTGAAAGGCCCAGTGATTCTTGAAGAACATAATTTACTTTTGCAGCAGAGATTTCCGTCTCCTTCACTGGACTGTGTTGAATGGGGTTCATCTGGTCCTTGTCTTCCTGCTCAGCAGTGAAATGCCCGTAGTTTGAGTACCTGTTAATTCCTTGTGGAAGATTAATCATGTTCAGTGAAGCAGTTGTGCTCCTTGTCCACAGGAACATAGAACAGAGAGGTTTATTTGGGTGTCTGGAGGAAGAGAAAACAGTGTCATGTCACAGATGTCGTTCAGTCATTGTTTAAACCAGAAGAAGATCTGTGCAATTGCTGTAAACTTCTGCCTTTAGTAAATAGGTTATAGTAGCACAATTATTGAATTGGAAAAGGAGCTTCACTTACTCTTTCAGTGCAGGAACACTGGTAATTCTTCAGATATTCCTTACTAAAGGAATATCCACTCCAGCTGTGTAATATGGGCTTGAAGTAGTATTCCCTATCATGTTTGTTATGAAATGCAGCCCCTATATGGAAGTGAAGAGTGCTGATGAGAGATATTATGCAAGTACAAATTATTCAGCATTACTTTGGTTTTTCTTTCAACTCTTCATGGTTCTTTCAGATCCTCCAGGTTCTTCCTTTCTTGTTTTTTTTTGTTTTTGTTTTTGTTTTTTTTTTTTTTTTTTTTTTTTTTTGTTTGTTTGTTTGGGGTTTTTTTTTTGTCTATTTCATCAATGCTGTTATGGTGACTTTTAAGGAAAGATTTGTAATTTTTAACTAAACAGTAGCCTGACATCCAGAGCCATGGAATAGGCTCTTCCTCTCCCAGAGGAGTGGATGGTTTGAGTGGAGCCTTGGCACTGAAAATCCCATCTACTTTGCATCAAAAAATGTGGACATTGAAGCAAGCATAAAACTTGTGTTGGCACAGAGCTTTGTTACTGAAGGTGAAAGTCAGGACATGGTCAACATGTCTTGTCTGTCTGAAAACACATTTCCTAAAGTTGGATAATTCATCTTTTGTGATTGCTGTGAATGAAACAGGAAATAAGGCTGAAAAAACTTGAAATTAAATGAAATGTGCAGGACCGGACATGCACTTTGGTGTTAAATATTGACATATCCCTTCCGGGTAACCACTTTGCCTTTGCAGCCCAGCATTTGCCCTGAAGACTGCAGTGTCTTCTTGCTGTGGTGTTTATGGTGAAAAACTTGTTGACACCGAAAAATATTTCTAGTGGCTTCTTGCCTAACACTGGAATATGCTTCTTTTGGTGCTATGTCACTGCCTCCCTTGAAATTAATCTCCTGATTTATTGTAAGTTATTTCAAATGCTCTTGGTGACTTGGATTGACTAATGTACTTTAAATATGGTGAAATCATATAATCTGTTGTGGGAGTTGACTGTGTATCAAGCTGCTCCCTCATACAGATAGCATGGGAAAGTACTGAGCCCTTGGTGGTGCTTACCCAACCACAGGAGCAGGTCCTCTGTTGCTCTGTGCCTGTGGATTGGAGTTTTAAACCTGGAATGAGTTGGGATTGAGGCAGCACTATCTGCATTATCAATGTATTGTGTGTTCATGGTACTACAGCGTAGCCTGAGTGGGCTTGAAGGAGGAAGGGAAGGGAAGGACGTGATGGGAGAAAAGAATTAAAGCAGCTTCAGACTAGAGATTGGATGGATCTGAGTGCTCCAGCTGAAAAGGGAAGTCTCTGAGTCGGTGGCTGCTTGTGACTGGAACGTTTTGATTCATCTTGAAGGGATGTTGTCCATAGTGTAGCTTCTTCACATGGGGCTGTGGTAGCCCTCAGTGTGTGAGGCCTGTGCTGTTGTACCTTCCCTTTTGAACACAGTTAAAAAACGAAGGGAATGTTTACGTTATGTGTTTCCTAATGCCTCTTCATTTATCATACCCACTTTAATTGAGATAAAGATGTAGTGCTGTGTAACATTATCTGGGTTTAACGTCAAGGGTTCGGGAGGTTGTGTCTCTACTTGTCAGATTTTCTTAGCAGAAATAAGAGAACAAACTTACCCGTAGCATCTTCTTGCCTGTACAGTTTGTACCTGGAGATCTTCTGAGTGCTGCTGTCTTGAGACCTTTGTGTCTGATCTAAGGCTCTTGCTGTGCTCAGATTTCATGTTAGCTGGTTTTTTATTTTGGGATTGTAAGAAAACTTGTGCAAACAATGCTCTGCTGTTTCCAAACACTGTGAAGTTTCCCCCTTTGCTTCCTGTTTTTGTAGCGTGTTTGTGAAAAGACCTTGTCTTCTTTGCACTGGAGTCAGGCTTAATGTAAATGTATTCTGCATCAGCTACTGTGTGTTCCAGCATGCAGGGACCTGAGCTGCTCTTCAGCAAGCGTCATTACTCTTTATTTATGGTAAGACTAGATTAAAAAAGACTGGTGCATGTAAAAGTGAAAGCAGAGGCAGTGTTAAATTGTGCAGTCATGAGCTTGTTATTTCCCTTCCCCCCCAGTATGCAAGCCAGTTAGTAACCTAGTGATCTATACGTGAGGCTTTAATTGGATATGTGCCCAGAGTGCAGATTAATATGGAAAAGCTATAAAGGCATGGGTTCACAAACTTTATTTGACCACATGAGGACTGTCTGTGTGATCCCATGTGGAATGTGTGAGGGATTCTCAAAACAAAGAAATACCTTCATGTATTTGGGCAGATCTGTGTGTAAACCACGGGATACAGAGGTGTTGTCTCTGCCTTAAAATCAACAGACTGTTCATTAAATAGGACTTCTTGAGCCTTAGGTGGGGCTTAGGTGCATCAGTGGCCTCTGTGTCATTTACTTGACTTCTTAAGTTTTAGTTTTGATAATTGCTGGAGGTTTCTCTTTACAATTGGATATAATCTTGGCTGCCTTTGGAGATAAGGGGGGGGGTGTGAATCTCTCTGTAGTGGAATAAAAACAAGCAGATGTCTGACTGCAGCTGGCTAGAGATAAATCATTTCATATAAACTTGCCTGAAGAACATGATCTTACTCTTCTATAAACCTACACTCCAGAGGGAAGGGAGACCCCCCATTAGTCAATGACACCCTCCTGGCCTAAAATTCCAGTTTCTAGTTTGCAAATCACATGAAACACAGACTACTAGCTATATTCAGCAAAGGCTTTCTCAATTTTGAAAACACTTGTAACACAGATTTTGTGTCTCTTCTGGGGATTTTTTTATTTTTAATTAAAATTGCAATATTCCTAAATGCGTAAAACCAGCCACAGTTGTGTCCCTATATTCTCCAAGCTAGTTTAATATTGGTAAAATCACTTTTAAATTGTCATGGTATTGCGATAAAGATTTTGGTGGCTTGGGAGAGCCCTGCTGCAGATGAGGCTGATCGTCCTGACCCATCATATCATGGAGAGCAGCAGTAAGGCATTTCACCTATTTCAGAACTCTGTTTTTCCTCTTTACCCTCCTGTGCATGGTTGTTTGGCACGTTATTCAGTGGCTCCCTGAAGGGGGTGGGATGGAAATGTTACCTCCTGTAGCATAAGCCCTAATCAGCATGAGGAGTGGGGAGCTGATGGTAAATATACTCCCATAGTTTCAGAAAATAAGGTAACCTTAAATAAAGTTCTGTGCAAGTAGTTTTAGTGTTTGATTCCAGCCATTTGCCTGATGAAGGCAGGGAATAGTCCTTAGCTCTCTTCCTGCAGCAGGAATATGGGAATTGAAGTGACTCATTCTCAGGGACACAGCAATGGTAGTGAGGCACTGCTGTGGTTGCAGATAATTCCCTGGAAGTCTCTGTTGTGCAGAATGCATTAATTGAAGAGATTCATGAGCTGTTTAATGTCACATCACTTCATTTCCTCATCAGGGAACTGAAAGTCTCATCTGTGTAGGAAAAAACCAGGATCTCTCTGGTTGCAAGTAAATCTTGACCTTTGTAGAAGGAGGGTATTTGTGTTTTCCGTCATATTTGCCCTGTATTAAACCTGTTGCTGTGTAGCTTGAATTTTCATTTGCCCTGTTGTCTGTCAGGGCCAAAATCAGCTGTGTAAAGATGTGCATTTCTGAGTGCCCAGAAATATGGGCAGTGGAGATGAAGAGGGAACTGTTTTCTGCTGGATTCTTCATTGCAGTGCAGCAGAAGGATGGGTGGTTCCTGTTTGTAACTGATCACCATCTGCTGCCGTTGCATTGGCCACATAAAGCATATCTTTATATTCAAGAGAGAGGATGTGGCGTAGGATACTCCTGCAGAGACCTGGAAATACAATGATAATGTGTGGCCTGTTCTGGAATGGATGGGTGCTTGTCTCCTGCAGACAGCAGCGTGTTCCTAGTGGGTAGATCTGATGCCATGTGTAGGCAGCAGAACATAAACACTGCAGCCCACCATTTGCAGTTTTAAACTGGAGAAGAGAGTGTGCTACACTTACGGAAATCAACCTTGCTGTGTGTGATCTCACGGTTTTCAGAATCAGATGTACCCCAGTTCTGGTTTTGCCCAAGTGCCTGTTTTTCTGACTCTTGCCCACTGCAGGCTTAGGTGAGAGCTAGTACAGAGTGGGTCCTGTGGCGTTTGCCATAGTTTATCACTGACCTCTTAGGCAGTGCTTCAGACTGAGTTTTTATTAATTTTATGGCATGGCAGACATTGCACAGATAAATACAGTTTACCACTTACGTAGCTACAGGAGGTGACAGTGGTTTCAGCTGCATGACTCGAGCTCACACCTACCACCAACAGCCATAATGTGATAGCTGTGTTTCTCATCTGTGGCAGGCTGGTTAAGAAATAAGATGTACCTTTTATATCCACTGATAACTGGGTTTTCCTTCATCTATGCCTTTGGGAGCATTTCAGTACTTTGCCTGGCATCATTACTCTGAACTGTGTGTGGAAAAATGTTTGAAGCAAATTAAACAAGATGACTTGTGAGTAAAAGATCAAGTCAAAACACTGTAGAGATGAAGTTGAGTTGATGAGTGCAGTCTGTCTGTGACTGGGAAACTTCTAATGATTCCAGGAGAAAGGATTGACCAGAGTAGGCAAAGCTGCACTTGTGGTTTCTGTGACTAAAAAAAAAATCAGTCTCTTTGTTCGTGTGATTTATTATTTCTGTGATCATGTGGCTCAAGGTACTGCAAATGCATGGGGTCTTAGTGGAAGCCACAAAAGGTTGCCTATCTCAACAAAGTCCAGAATCAGCTTTACTTTTCTGAATCTCAGAAAAGTAAGGTGGAGAGAAGGAGAGAGGAAAAAAAAAAAAAAAGAAGAAATTATTTTTTTGGCATTATATTCGTGACTTGGCATGTCTCAATCCTGGGAGTCCATTCCATTGTTTTTACTCATAGCATCTTTCTCTCTTGTTGGGAATCACTACAAGTGATTTGGCATCTGTGCTATACTAGTAAAAACAATCCTAACTACTTACAATTAATGAATTGTGTAAGCTGCCAGTGAGTGATTTGAGGGGATGGAATAGCAACCATAAGGACAATATGAATTCTGCATTGACTGGCAGCATATGTCAGAGAAAGTGCTGCTTTATTTTTCTGACACTGAATTGGTTTAGTATGTGAACTTCTACGTAAGTAGTGCTTTAAGAAAGTTTATCAGATACTTAAGCTGAAGCTATGCTTAGGATGGCTTAGTGTTAAAGCAGAAAGGCATATTGATATCCAGCAAGGGAAAAGAGCATATTTTCAAATGGTGAAGCTTGTTCGTCTAGGAGACAAAAAGGTACTTCTAATTTTTATTATCAAGAGTTAACCCAGAAGATGATATTTAACAAAACAAGCTACTTGGACTCATTAAAGAGAAGATTTTTTGGGAGAAACACTTTTTCAGGCTTTTAGGTCCCTCTTTGAAGTGTGTCTTTCAGATGTATATGTATGTCTAGTTCACTTGAGAACTGATAGGACAGTACTTCCTTTGCTTTGATTCTTTTATTCTTTGAGCGTTCCTCCTCACATGGAAATCTTACAAAACACTTCTGTTTCCCTATGGAAAGAGGGCCAGTTTGGGGAGGGTTGATGTTCTGGGCAGTATATCCAAGATTACTATAGATGCTAGAGGAAAAGAAAAAAGCAGCCTCAGGAACAATAGGATTTAAAAAGCTGCTTAATTTGTTCCAAGCTGGATTTTTTTTTTTTTTTTTTTTTTTTTGGTTGTCATAGAAATGTGCCAGCCCGTGTCTCTCACAGATGAGCTCACTAAATGAATGGCTGTGCAGGATGAGTCTGGTTTCAATGAAGATGTTTATTCTTGAAGAACACAGATGGACTTAAACCACAGCCCAGAACCTAAACGCTCCTGAGCTCCTGGGGGAGGGGAGTGATAGGAAATGAAATCTGGATTTTATAGCTCAGGCCTGCATCTGTCCTCCTTGATTTGGCTTTGAGTTATTATGGGGAAGTAGAAATAGGAGAGGAATATTATCTGCAGTAAAAAGGGTTTGTTTGTTGTTGCATGATGGAGGAAGATGATTTTCTATTTGGCCCAACTCCATTGGGTTGGGAGGACTTTCCTGCCTTGATGTCTTGCATGACCATCACAGCTGAGGTTAATTGGTAGCAGAGATGTTACTCTAAAGTACAGTAGGTATTTTTTTCTGTTGCTTCCTTACTCCTATACTTTCTGTACTCCTGTACTTACTCTTTGTCTTTTGAAATAAAGTATTTTGAATGAGAGCTGAAAAATTCTGTCTCCTGCACTGCAAGTGAAATGCTGTGATACAGGTTTGGTAGAAGTTTAGAAGTTGGTGCAAATGGCTAGAAATGATAGAAGCAACATCAGACACCCTGAAATACCAAAGAATTTGCAGATGACACAACTAATAATCTTCAGTGAGGTGTGTCATTGAGCACTGAACAAATTTAGTGCAGTCAACAAAAAGAGTGTGCTGTGTTGAATGGGGAAGTGTTCAGTGTCAGAAATGTCCTTTGCAGGATTTTGTTTGCTTTGCTTATGAGCATAATTCTGTGAATTCTTCTTGCTTCCAAGAAGCCCATTAATTCTTGACTTTCATCTACATTTGGCACTGTCAGAACGCCTCAGAGGAGCTTAGGTGTAAAATGACAATAGCTACAGTATCTCCAGGGTGTTCAGGTATCCGAATGATTTGTTTATCTGCCTGTCTTGCTTTCCTTGGTTTTCTATTCCTGGAGCTGGGCTGCTGGAAATGATGCATGTTGCTGAATGCAGAATAGTCCTTGCTGTGCCAAAGCATGTACTTGGAAGAATGGGATACTATGTCCTCTTAATTGGTATAAATAATCAAGAGTATGGAATAAATGAAGTACTGGCTGACTTTTAAAAGAATTTTTTTAAAGCATATTCCGGACAAGTGGCAGGTAGTGTGTTTTTAGATGAAATCCATCCTTACCAGAGGAGAGGTAAGGATGGATTACCACTATTGGAGAATAATTTAAGGACCTATCACACAAAACTGCTTGAGTATATTTGAGCCTCAGCTTGGTCATAGTCTTGAATTCAGCTGTGCACACTCTTCTCTTGGTACTCTGGTTTTGCTTGTTATTTGCTCGTAACTGTCCTGCTTGAACTTGTTTTGGAAGACAGGTAGGCTAGAATTGCCTTTGCCTTTTAAGGAAAGTTATTTTTTTAAGCTAAAAAGGGTTCTTCACATGCTACAAGCTTTGGGAAATGCAGTTTCTGGGCAGAGAAGGTCCTTTCAGGCTAGCATAGCTTGACCCATGTTTTGTGGGATCTTAAAAGTTACTTTAAGACCTTGGTCTGTCAAGTCATCCTCATTTGTCCTGTATTTCTCCTACTACCAAACATTAACAATAGCTGTTTCTTTTCCCAAATCCATCTCCTTCCATTCATTTTTGTAAGGGCCTTTCTGGAAGGGAGTGCACAACTGATTACATTGCATTTAAGGGACTATGAAGTGATCAGCATGAGTGCTGCCAAATGCATGGAATTAAGATGGAAACAATTAAATGACCATTTAAAAATATTTTTTTCCAGTTACATCCTAGAACCCAGACCACAAGAAGATTTTTGGGTAATGCCACTGTTTTCAGTGTGCCTTGGATAGGCTAAAACAGTGTCAAAGCAGAAATATTAAGTGATCAGAGAGTCTGTGTTTTTATAGGACACATTTGCTGTCCTACTTGCGTGAGAAGTTTTGCAGTGATGCAATAATATTGAAAATTATCACTTTCACTGTAGGAGCATTGATGCACTGCTATTGGGAATTACTGCTTTCACTGTAGGAGTGTTCATTTTTCTTCTGAGGTCATTAAAATAATCTTGTTTTTACTTTTGTAGTTGGCTTAGGTTGCTCTTCTTGGGGGAGGGGAGGCTTTGGGTTTTTGTTGGTGTTGGGTTTTTTTCTGTTTTTTTTTTTTTTTTTTTTGTTGTTTGTTTTTTTAACTTTTAATTTGAAACACAGTTTTAACATTTGGATTGTTTGAAACAAAAACAAGAGAAGTCCCAACATGAGCAGTGAATATTTTTAAAGGACTTTATGGCTCTAAGTTTCTAACACAGTCCAGATGTCTCCTATCTCTGCTCTTTCCGTAGCGTTTTCTGGCACAGTGTCATTGGGTTTTGAACTTGGTCCAAGCTGTGTGCCAAGTCCTGAAATAAAGTAAATCAGTGAGTTGTTCTTGGACGTTTCTCCTTAATCCAAACCAACCCAAATCAAACTTCGGCTCTGACCTCAGGACTGCACATTCAAATATTTTCCTTTGCCTCCTCAGTTTCAAAGTAGCAAAAGCAGGAGATTACCACTTTGCAGTATTTAAACAGAGGCTTGTGTGACATCCGTGCAGCTGAAGCAACTGCTTTCCTTGGGACCTGGTGCCTGTTAAAACACCAGTGATGTTCTCCAGCACTGTGATTCTTCACTGGGGTTCCTTTTGTTGGGTCAGGATGCACAACCCCACTGGAGCAGGATTCTTTTGGAGGTGTACATTTTGTCAACAGTTAGGTAGCAACCAAAGAAATATTCCACGGTGCTCTTCTGCAAATATTTCTGCGTAGATGTCTTGGAGAAATTATTGATAGGACAAACCTGGTAGCCCCAAAACCAGCATCAGGACTAGGTTTTGGGCTAAAGGACTGTATTTTGGCTTTCCTTATGCAAGCACTAGTCTCCTTTGTCTTGAAGCACTCCAGTGAAGCTGGACTCCCATGCAAACAGACTGCAACTGAATGGGCAACCCTCATCCTCTCATTTAACATTCTGATAGCACTACAGCTAAGGTGGGGAAAAAAGTATTATCAAGGTGGTGTTATTTTTAACAGCATTTGATTTGCTGGACCAAATGAGACTCAACAGTATGTGACACAAACTTTTTGCAGGGTTTGAGGCCTGCTGGTTGAATTTTTTTCTAACTGGCCAAGTTCAAATAAGTTGAATTAAACATATCTAACCATTCTTAAGACCCAGCTTCCACTGAAATTGATATGAAGCTTTCCTTTGGCTAATTTGGCACTGGGCCCTCAGAATGTGTGATCTGGATATTTTGGTGTCATTGATCAGACAGTGATCAAAGCAGGTAGGATTCAGGAGTCTGGAGGCATTTCAGACAGTCCTGCCTTACAGAGGGGAATGAGAGTTTCCAGTGTGCTCTGTGTTGGCCTCAGTTTTTGGGATTCCCACTGCAATTGTATATACATGTTTGGTCACTCAGGGAGTACTTTTCTGTAGAGTAAAAGAAAACTCCTTTTTAAACTAGGGAGTAGAATATTGCATGTTATCAAGGCTGATAGGATTGTTTTATTTTCATTAATCAGTTTTGTTTCCCTCTGTTCTTATGGTGTGTGTCTTTCTGTCTGGATTCTATATAAACAAGAAATGGGTAACTAATGGATCCTGCCTTAGGGCCAGAGAGCACAAAATTTACCTTTCAGAAGTAGCCAAAACAGCCATATGCATAAAAATAAGTTCAGTTTTTGTATTGAATTCTCTCACTTGAGCTAGTTGTTTACTGGCACATTCATATGCTCTGGTAGCAGTGGGACATGTGATACCAAGTTGTTATGCAGCAATGAATAACAGGGGTATCAAGTAAATGAGTTCTTTTGCAGAGAAACGCCATTAAATAAAGATTTCAGCCCTTGTCTTGAATTCTTTCATTTCTTAACAGGGCTTTGGCATACAGATGGTTGACGCTTCCTGTGAGAGGCTGTGTTTGGTGCTCCCCTCGAGGATGTTCAGGGCTGTTTTGCTCTCATGGAACATCAGGCAAGGACTGAGCAGTCACCCTAAGCTTCCCTTCCCTAGTGCACTGGGCAGGGATGTTTCCCCTAAGTGTAGACCTTGTCTGAACTCCATGGCAGAGTCTCCCAGCTCTGTCTGTTGGCTCCTTGCACAAGGCTGGACCTGGTTATTTTATAAGTGACCTTTCCATCAGTGCTGACCTGCTGAGCTCACTGGCATGGGATCAGGACACCAATTTCTGACTCACTCTGGTCTGCTGCTGCTGAATTGCTGTAACACCCTCACCCTTAAATGAGATCCCCACTATATGCCCCACATCAGAAATCACCTGGATATATATAACAAACTAGGTTCCCTTCTTTGTAATGCCAGGAAGGACCTAAAGTTGTTCTCTGCCCTAGAGGAACTGGGAATGAATTTGCCAGAGCAGGAGGTATGTGTTAGGCTGTGGGAGGTTTTCTTTCTATCAGTCCTACTCAGAGCTTGTCACTGGGAACAGTTTAGCCAAGATGCTGGGAGAGAGGCTGCAGTGGGCACAACCTTCCTGTGTGTGTTTGCAGATAGATAAAAACTGCTCAGGAGATCTTATGGCTTTCACAAAGGGATGATTTGAGATAAAGCTCTGTCAGGGAACTATGATAAAAGAACTGAAGCTGAAAATGAAAGAGCTGTTGGGTGATAAGAGGAAACTCCTGTGTTTTGAGAGCTGGACTTCAGCTAGATAAAAATCTTAAAAGCCCTATGCAGATCAGCAGAGTATTGGTCTTGCCTAAGTTTCGCTTAATTTTCTGTCTGCCACCCAGCCTGGAGGAAGCAGTTTTCATGCTTCCCTGGCAGCAAGATTTTTGAATGTGGGAAACCTGATAGTGTGTCTGCTTAACTACCAGACTTTGGCCTGGTGCCCTTTCTGGTTTCCTTATGGAGTAAGTGCAGTGATGGGAAGAATGTGCTTCTTACACATGTAGTCATCTCGGTGATAGTAAACTGTGACACCGATACCCTGTTAGCCTCCCCTGCCTGCAGAGCCACTGCCACGGGCTGGGGGTCACTGGCAGCATAGCAAGAACTCTGCTTTAGGTTTGGAGTGCAAAAGTAAAACTGGAAGTGAATTTTTTTTGTCTGATTTGTTTTTGAGAAACTGTAGATGTTTGTTCTAAACTGTCAAACTAACGCACGTTAATCTAATTTGCTCCGTTGAGACTTTAGCAGTGGCTGCTAATGTGCAAACAGAAAGTCTCCACTATGTGCTAGCAGCCGTTTTCTCAAATTAGTCCATTTTAGCTGTAGTTAATACAGCCAGTTTGCCTGTAAAGTGTTTGCTTGGGTGTTTAAAAAGCTCTGCTACAACTGTTTGAATGCCTTGGAGTAGATACAAAATGAACCCTGTGAATTTTGGATGGTACTCCATACAATTTCACATTTGTAAAATGGCTTTAGTATCATTTTGTGTGATGTTCAGGTCAATGGAAGGGAATTGAAGTACTGCAAGTAAGAAAAGCCACCCACTAGGAAGCTCTAGCCTGGATGTGACTGATGGTGTACTGAGTTGGATGTGTAAAGCTTGCCAAACAAAAGCAACGTGTTTTGAATTATAAAAATGTAAAGTGAAAATATTAAGGTGATAAATTTCTCCTGCAGACAAAATGCTCCTAAGATTATGAGAAAATAGTTTTATTAGTTTATTTGAATTTTAATTTTTGCATTTTGTTTGTTTTTTATTTAGGGTATGTGTTTAGAAAATCAGCTTGCTGGGGATGTTGCTCATTTCAGACTTTGCTTTCTGGCAGTCCCAAGTGGAAATGAAACTGTAGGTGTCAAGCACATTAAAAATGAATTTAAGATCCTGGGAAATCAACAGCCAGGACTTGTAGATATTGATATTGAAAAATACTGCATACCCTGCAATCCTGCAGGGAATGGAATGCTCTGCAATGGGCAGGGTGGGAGCCAAAAGGCAATCAGGTCAGGTAGACATGCACTAGGAGGTGATTTGGCAAACACTCCCTTCATCATGACTGAGCTGTCTGTGATGGTAAATGCTCACAGGATCCTTATGAGCTGGTCCTGAGCTCCAGCCACGCACAACTGCAGTGTAGGAGCTGAATGCAAAGCATAATTGAAGTGGGGGATGTTTGGATTGGCTACAGTGGCCTTTGGATTAAATCTTAAGACTTTAGCTCTGGAGAAGACTTGTACTTTGTGTGTAAATAATGTATACACTGAGGAGCATGATTTCTAACAGTTATTATTACTGGAGAGTGCATTGTTTTTCTGGGAAGCGTAATTCACAAGGAAGAACATTTCTGAAGTATTTTAGAAGTTTTGTATATATTACATGTCAAATGGCAATTTTTTTTTTTTTTTTTGTATGGGGTCATACAAAGGGGTGTTCACTAGCACTCATGAAGACTGTCTGGTACAGTTCTGCCACTCCTGAGTTACCTGTTGTGGACTGTTATCCCAGTGAAGCTGATAAATCATGACGTGGTTTCTCATGATACACTTTTTAGTTGGTCATTATTATCTGTGTATCTTTGGTGGGGAAGTGGAGCCATGTACTGTTATCCAAAGTCTCTGTCAGAGGAAGAAGAACTTTAGAAGTTCAAGTTAAACAAAAGAACTGAATGAATATTGAAAAAAGAAGAGATTGTTCTGAATACAGACATTTCTAACCCCAATACAACCTTCTCTTAAAATAGCAAGCCAGTTGTTATTACTGACACTTTTGGTGATTTAGGGTTTTTCAAGTCAAATTGTGTTCAAGTCATACAAAGATTTAAAAAAAAAAAGTAACTGATGAACTGTTCTTAAAGACATATTCCCTCCTGGAAGTGCTCAAGAAATTGTACACCCCCTACATTATTAAGGTTTTTTGAGAAATAATGTTTCTAATACTTGGTGACAGGTTTATATCTTCAGATCCTTGTGGAAACACAGAATAAAACATTTAACTATGTGCTACTGGAAAATAAGGTTTAATGTTCAGCTCTCCTGCCTCATTCAGCCTTTTCGCTTTTCAGTTTCATTCACCAAGACATTTCTAATGAAAGGATATTTCTTAAGTTGTGGGTGAAGGTGTTTTCTGATCCTCTGTCTGTGTCTTACATGTCATTATTAATCTGTTTTGCCAGTCACATGTATGAATGGATAATAAAGGCCAGGAAAATAGGTCAGCATCAGTGAGCATCTCTATCTCCAATGCTGCTGAAGCACCTCATTGTCAGATCCTGTGTTTTACTACTTTCTTGTTGCTGCTTGTAGTCTCTCTATCTTTGAAGGTCAGAGAATTTCAGAAAGGATGTTTTCAGCTTGTCTGACAAATATGTTGTTATTAATTTCCATATGGTACCAGACAAGTGTCTCTTCCATTTCATTAGCCTTGCTGTTGGCAGTTTCCTAAAGGGTTGTATGGGTAGGTCTCCATTTCTGTGGGGGAATGACTTGGAAGCCCCCTAGTTACAGCTATGGAGAAATTATTAGTGCGCCTCCCCAATGTCAGAGGGAGGCTAAGAAAGCAAATGTTTTATCTGAAATTACCTGGTTAGGAAGGACCTCTGCCGAGAATGAAAACAAAGAGAGTAATTCTGGTTGGAAAAGTTCCTTTAACTCACAGAATGAATGTGATGTTAGACCTGATGTTTTCTTTTATTTCACTGGGCTGGATTTTTGTTCTCTGGGTTTTTACAAACAGCAGCAGAGTGAAAGCACTGGGACTGGAACCTTCTGAAAATGAAGGCATTTTTTCCTCACAAAGAGTTTTACTGCACAGGATGAACTGGCTCTGACCAGAATTGCAGACATTCATTGGCACTGTATTATTTAAAGAATTGAGGGTATTAATTCTCTTTCACCCTGAACAGGCTTTTGCTGTACTTGTGGTCATCCTGAGCAAATCCTTGTGTCTTTATTTTTGTCGGGTTTTTTACTGTATTAGCCCAGTAGCATTCAATAAACAATGTTAACTTTATGTAGCTGTTAAGTACACTGACCTTTAGTATTGGTTTGCACAAGCCCTGCACAATGAGAGTCCCACTGAAATACCACGGCTGATTTAAGCAAATTGCTGTCCTGCAATCAAAATATGACATTTCTATTACTGAACAAATGCTTAATCAGCGAGAGCACTATTTCCCAGAGCTAGTTCTCTCTTTCTGTCTTTTGATGCTCTTGCAGTCTTGGTTTCCTCACCTGAAAAACAGAAATAAAAATTGTGTCCTCGGGAATAACCAGGTTAATATTTGCTGAGCATGTTGGAGCTGCATGGTCCCATGATACGCTGTACAGGGTCAACGTGACTATTGCTAAATCGCACTCCAGTCAGAATTACAGTCATTAATAGCTCTGAGTCTGGGGAAAGAGTCACTGCAAATACTGTAACAGCTACTTTAACTGTTTCCTTTTAAGCAAACAAAACCTCTTGACGTTTCTGCTGAGCAAGTCATAATGGCTTAACTTATTAAAATGCTGCAGAGTGTCTTGTTCCTCACTGGCCACAGTTCTTCTTTTCATTGAACCAACTGATTAGGGAAATTCCACCAAAAATGATGGCAGTTCTTCAGCTCAGTGGATTTAGAGAATGGCTTTCTTGCTGTTACTCAAGTTTGTGTCCTGAGAACATGCAAGCTACAGTAATTCAGCAGCAAGAGAAAAGGGGAACCCAGAATCATTGACGCACGTTCTGTAATTCTACTTCCCTTTCTCAGTGTCTTGGCTTTGGGTTTTCAGCACATGAATCAGCTTTGTGGAGGGGAATGCCTTGTTTTAACAAAAATTTAACTCTCTGTTTCCCAGTGGGTTGTTGCTACTGTAGCAGATATCCTTGGAGAGATCAGGAGCAGGGAGAGGCTGCTTTCTGGATACATTCAGGCAGCTATTCTGGGGGTTCACAGTTTCACCATGACAAATACTGTAGAAGAAGTTGGGTTTTTTCTGTTTCCCTCCCTGTGCAATATGCATTGAGATGAAAAGAGTGAGAATACATGTGCATTAACATTCTACAAGGTGAATGAAAGAAATGGGAGGGGGAGCATCCACAAGATCCAAAGAGTTCTTGCCTATAAAATTAACATAAAATAACTTTATTATCTTGGATTTGCCAAGAAATGTAAAATGAAAGGATTATCTCCATGCTTAATCGCCATCAAATAACAGAAAAACAAAAGCAAAACCATCACTGGAAAGAAATAGTAGAGCACAGTAAAGTTGGAGAAGCTATTAAACTTTTTCTCAGGTATGAACTGGTCAGAAATTCTTTTGTCAATCCTTTCCTTTGTTTCTTTTATAAAACAGAAAGTATTTCCATAGGGGAAATTAAATAGATAAGTGAAAATATTGTAAATAAAAAGCACTAGGAGAGAGAACTGAAATATTCTAATCTAGTTAAATGCTCTAATATAGTTAAAATCTGTGTGGAAGTGTGGGATTATGTTCTCCTCTGTGGACAGCTAAGAAAAGGAGAGTGGATGCCAGCTGAATGTATGTTTGGATGAGTGTGTGGTTGCAAGTGAACAGATGTCAGGAGAGGGGAAGTGGGATTAGTCCTTCCATATAACTCATTTTGTGGGTCTTGGCTTTCTGCTTTGTGAACTCTTGGGAGAGATGTGCAAGGTGAAAGGTTTATTAGTCAAAAGATTCGGGAAGTAGATTCAAACTGAAAGATTACCAGTAACCTTATTCACAGCCGTCTCTTTTTTCACTGTCTTAAAAACACAAAAAAAGGGAAGAAAAAAATCGACCACACCTCCTATTAGTCTTTGCTAGAATGAACTGCAGTAGGCAGCTCTATTGTGTTTTGCTTTTTCTCTCAACTGGAGCTCTGATGTTGCTCAGGCCTTTAATTGGGAGGGCTCCTCTCCAGATTCACACTGGGACTAAGATGAGCTTGGAACAGAGGGGCAATCTTATCTCATTAATTTCAGTAGTTGACCATAACCAGGCCCGAATACATTATTTCTAGGATCAGGTGCTGCCTTCTTTATTATCCTTTTTCTATCTTATTTTGTCCTGTTGTGAAGATTCTGACTCAATAAAAATAACCAGAAACATCAAATGGGGAGTAACTGGTACTGAGCTAAAGATTTACAGCTAAGGCTGGGTTTCTCTCACATGTTGTCAAGGACTGAGAACCTGAGGATTTCATGGTTTGTTTTAAGCCTGTTACTCTGTACTGTAAACAAGTTATATCCCCCCAAAATTGCCACCCAGTTCCATTGCTTTTCTACACCTGCTTGGTTTGTGCAGCTGCATATTTTGATTAAACCTGCAGATCTTTTATAAAATGATTTTATTTAATATATGGTTAATTTTTAGCTTTCAGTTCTCAGTTTAAATTGCAAAATTTATGCTTCTCATATTCCCTTGTGAATGGGTAGGAGTTGAGGGTACTCAGCCCTTACAGGAAGCCCTCAACATTTTGCAGGATTAGACCACAAAGCGCTGTCGTGTTTAGCACAGTGTATATATTTAGAATCACCCTGAGATATTTTGGGTGGAAGATTATTTGGGAAAAACTGGGGGAGTTCCTGCTTTTCTGGTGCAGAAAAAAAAAAAAATTCAAATTCAAATAATCCTCATAACTTGAGGCTGTGAAGGTTCTGTTTTAGCAGTTTGCCTGTGATGGGCGTATCCTGTGAGGAAAGAAATGGTGTTTATCTAAGATGCGAGGCAGTGAATGACAGGACAAAGGTTAGGTGTGTGTTGAAAAGGCTGGGCATTGATTTCCTAAAGATGTTTTTTTCCAAGCTGTAGCTATCAGGGAGAAGAGACCTCCCTCTACACAGTTAGACATGTTTTGATCAAAAGTCAGTGAAAAAGATATGTCAGTCTCACTCTTAATCTCTTAGGCAGAGATGATAATCTCTCTCATACTTCACTATAAAAAGGTTATGTTAAAGTCTGGCTCAGTGATTGTGCATGGACTTCACCCCATATTTAAGATAATTGCTGCAATACATTTCTGCCTGAGAATAAATTGATTTCTGAATGGCATAATTATTTCTTCACTGCTTATCAAACTGGTCTCTCCAGGCAGTTTGTTTAAAGATCAGATTCTTTACGCTCATGGGGGCACTGCAGGAAGGTTTGTTAATGGATTGGCAAACAATTAAAAAAAACCCAAATCAGAAAACACTAAGCTTCATGAAACAGATCCTGGTAGCTATTTGACTGTCAGGTTTAATTAAGCTTCATCTTCCCTCAATTTTTAAGAATAATGCACGGTCCTAAATGGTAACTTCAGAGGGTTTAATGTATCTTTAGCAGTTCTGTCCTCAGCACTGCTAAGCCAGTCCCTGCTCACTGTAGGAAAAGTGATGCTTCATTCTTGCAAAAAGCCCCAGTATCCCCTTGCTCAGTCTGTGCATGTTTCCTTTCAGGCTTACTGAGCTGTCTTAGATAAAAACAAAAGCAAGGGAAAAGTAAGAAGTAGATCTGTTGACAGCTATGACAGAGATCAAATTCCAAACCAGGCCATGGGATTCCTGAGAAGGGACTACTTAAACAGAACTCTCCTTTGATTAATTGGAGATAGGGTGACAACTTGGACGTCAGAACTGTATTTGAGCTTGGAATCAGGTGCAGAGGGTCAAAGAGATGAGATGCTTAAGGGCTGAAATGTGATCCCTGCTGCTTCCCTCCCTCCTTTCTCCTCTTTTTGGCTGTGGTACAAATCTGCAGGTCCTGCTCATGTGGCTTCGTTTTATGTTCAGCAGTAGCTCTGCTAACCATGAGTTCAGAAACTTGCAGCTGAATGGGTGCCTTTTCTGCACTGCATGGTCTTCTCTAACACTGACACCCTAGAAATAAAACATTTTAATAACATTGCAGCCCTTTTGGTTCAAGCTTTGTAAACTTCCACCCATTGCCCAACTAGCCTCTGAAAATTTGCTTATTTTGCCTCAAGTGTGTTTCTCAACAAGGACAATGTTTCTTCAGTGGTTAATCACTTTTCTTTATCTTCTGTGATAGTATTTCTTCTACTTGTGGGGTTTTGTTTTGGTTTTGTGTTTTGTTTTTTTTCTGTTTTTTAACAAGTGCAGATATTAAAAAGACAACAAAGCAAGGTCTTGAAAGTCAAGATTTACTACCTTCAGTGCCTTGTTAGTGGATGCTGTGAAGAAATGCAAGGACATAGCCTAGAATACATGTAAAACTAGCCTAAAAATAAAGATATCCTCCTCAGCAGACTGATAACTTGTCTGATGAATTTTCTCCTGGGCAGATCTGAGAAATGTTGATAGGGGCACTGTGGGATGATGAGAGATGTTTGGCAAGTGTTTCTCCTCATGTCTTCTGATTGAGCTCCTTTCTGAGTGCTGTTTTTGTAAGTTCAAATTAGTAATATCTAAAACATCCTATAGAATTTCTCATAACTAAACATTGGAAGGCTGGCTGTTGGGGGAGCATAAATTATTGCATGGTATGTTTTGGAGCAGTGTCCTGGGAGTCTTGGCTATGTTTTTGTTAACAGAAGAATTATAAATACAGTTCTACCCTAAACTTTGTCAAAATGCTGGGAAGTGATTTAGTGAAGTGAATTAGTGCTACTCCAAAAACACAAGACCATTAAATGGGGATGCTTGCAGTACATACCAGTGTCCTTGCTTTTAAAGCTTTTCTTCTGCTTTGAGGTGATCCTGCATTGAAAACTGTCCAAGAGGAACGACCTATTTGAAAAAAAGAGGCAAATGGTGTTATGGTTATGGCCAGAGGGGCTCTCTGTGGTAGTGTTGTCTTTACCAAAGAAATAATAATGCAAAAACACATGCTGTGAATAACATGATGGAGGCATTTGATTTACTATCTGAACATAGTGACCAAAGTTTGAACCCAACATGCAACCAAGAGGCTGTTTAAAACAATTGTGTTGTTTAAATGGGGAGACATAAAAAGCAGCAGAAGTGTAACTTTCCTTGTACTTCACCTGTGGCCAAAGACCTTTTCTCCTTTCTGTGTGCTGTAAATGAGGGATCTCCCACAGTGTTCTCCCAGCCACTACCAGTCTTTGAAAGCCCATTCCAAACTCCCAGGGTTTTATCTGCCAGTTTACATCCTTCATTTCTGTAGGGTTTGAATGTGAGCAGCAGAAGGATAAGGTCCTGCCTCTTGTGTGATGTGAATCTCTTGCTGCTGGTGTTCTCAGATGTGTGACAGATGACCAGGACCTGAGCAGGAGGCTCTATTTGTGTGTATTGACCGTGTGAAGAGATTATTAACTCTAAAAGCTTGTTTGTTGTTGTGTTAAGATAACTCTAAAAGCTTGTTTGTTCTTACAGTTTTCACTGGTGATGCCAAACAATATAAAGCTGTCTGGTCCTGGACTTAGCTGGTTTTCTTTTGTTCTTTTTTTCCTTTCTTTTCCTTCATGGCTTCTGAGACTGGCCTTACCATAAGCCTTGAGTGGATGCTCTTTTTGTGGCTTTTGGTTCATTCTTTGTAAAAATGAGCAGAACTGAAGAGTTACCATGGAAGCCATGCAAATGGGAATTTTGGAGCACAAGTCAAAATGACAGGGAGACAGGACTTTTTAAAAATAAACCTCTCTTTTTAGCTGCTCTTGTTTGTTTATAGACAACACATGTTTTTGTTTACATACATGGCCTCCATAAATAATCTGTTTTTGTATGTTCTGTACATTGAGCAATCTATTTTACAGACAATTGAAAAATCTAACATTCATTACATGGGGTTTTTTTTTTGGACTGTTGGGAAGATCTCAAAACTGGAGTGGTTTCATAATCCCTCAGCCTCCCACAAAATTATTTTGTTAAAACTTTGGCTTTCTCTAATGTGTGGTGTTCAGGTTTGGCAGCACGGTGGTGCTTTTGTTGTCCAACTCCTGCAATAGTAGATGAAATTGAGGCAGACCTGCGTGCTAGAAATAACTAATTTAGTTGTCCCTGGAGCCTTTGAGATTTTCATACACTTCTGAGATAGGGTCACTTGTCTTCAGCCCAGTACAGTAAATGAGAATGTTTCAACAGTTTCTATTTGCATTCCCTGTATCACAGTGTGAGCCACAGTCCTGGGGCTGCTGACTAAAGGTGCAGAGCACCAAGGTCCCTCTGCCAGGATTCTTGCAGGCAGTGAGGAAAGTGATACCATGGTCAGTTCAGGCCAAGGGTTGCAGTGAGGTTTCTTCCTTAATCCCTTGTAATGGATCAGTCTGATACAATGGCCTCGTAGTGTTTCACTATTGTTTTAATCCTGCTGCTTCTTCTCACTGCACATTTTGGCACCATTGAGCCCAGCTTCTCTCCAGCTGCTCACACTCCCTTCCAGGCCCAGTCTGAATGCACATTCTTTGTTTCAGGTGTTGTATTTATGGAAAGACATGAGAAAACTGTGGAGGATGGTAGTGCTGGTGGAAGAATATGCTGCCATTTTCTTCCCTTCATCTTGGAACACCAATAGACCTTGGGTGGGCGTCTTTCCATATTTAGGTGAGGTGTTGTGGTAATTACACAATTTAGGTGTATCCCAGATGAAAATATCACATTACCTAATTTAGAACAGGTCAGGAAACAACATGATGCTGACATTGCGTTTTTTCCACTTGAGTTTTGACGTTGGTTGTTTCCTTCTAGAAGAATATGTGTCCTCGGATAAGGTTGTTTGTGCCACAGAAATAACTGTGTTTCAACTTCTTGGGCAGTTCTCTGATTAGAATAGAAGATAGTCCAGATTATTCCTATTTTACTGGAAAAGCCACACTAACTTAGCATCTTGGTAGAATACAGTTATAATTAGTAAACCAGCCTGTGAAATGAAGATACAGTAGGGGTTTTTTGTGCATGAGAATTGAACACAAACCTGTTCAATCATTTTCGGGCATACTGTATTCCTGTATTATATTGATTACTGGCCAGCTTTTACCTGACATCTCAGAATATGATTCATTGCTATTGATCTGCACGGAAACCTGGCAGGAGATTGAATACAAATGAGCAATGTTGCTTGGGCCCCACCCCCATGTACTGTCTCATATTTGACTCTCTACCACCCAAATCCTGACTTCTTCATGAGTCTGGCACTCACTGAACAGTGTGGTTTCCTCTTAAATTAGCCTTTTGTACAAGTGATGCTCATACAGGGTGGACCTGGATCCCAAAAAGCTCCAACCTTGGTGATTGCTTTTAACTCCAGCTGGTGCTCCTCAGGCACCGAAGGGTCTGTTACAGACACACATGTTCATTATTTCCTGTTTGATTTAATTTTAGATGGACCAGAATTAGAGTATGATTTCAATACAAAACAATGCCACAGGGGTGAAGAAGGAGTTGTTTAGACACACGAGGAAATATCAAGTCCTCAAGACGTAAGAAGAATTAGTCACAGTTCCTCAGAAAAAAGCAGCAACTTGGTTCACCTTTCTAATTAATCAATATTAGGTTAATCAGTTATTAATTTTTCTTGATCATGAAACCTGTGAGTGGGTGTTTACTTTTGCTCCCTTGCAGTTGATCTCTTAGGACATAAGTCATGTTTGCATGCCTTATGGTAATAACTGTGCGTAGCTGAGTGATAGGCCAGGAATTTCTGATTTGCAGCTGACCCTGTGCATAGTTGTCAGAATGGTATTTATTTTCTCTTTCCACCTTTATTTCACCTCCTGTAAAACAGTATTAATCTTTAACTCTTTACACAATAGATTATGGAAGTATTACTCATCCAGTGTTGTTGCACTGGGCTTGCCTTCAGTGCAGCAGTCACTTAAATGAGCACACGTGTGTCGTGGATCTCAGAGGGAGAGTGACTGTGCTGTGAGACATCAGGAGCCATGTGAGGGACTGGCTGAGCAGAGGCTGGTTCAGCAGGAAGTGGTTGATGAGTTACTGGTGTGACAGGGTGAAGACGAAACCTGAGTTACTGTTTGAGCTCACAAATATGATAAAGAAAAGTCTTTACAGGTTCCACCCATAACATTTATTTTTACTCCACAAACCTGGCTTATTCTTGTGTCCAAAAAGACACCTTACCTAAAATGTAACAATGCAGTTAGCTGGAATTTCAATGAGGAAAAGCTAATTTAAAAAAAACCCAAAAAAACCCCACCAATTAATAATGCCTTGTATTAAATCCATAAATCCAGGTCAGTATTGACATATTCATTTGAAATCTGCCAAACACCAAGCCTCACGTTGGGAGTGGAAATATAAAAGCAAAATGGTCCTTTTCCAGGAGCTCTCTAAACTCCTCAATAGCTGTAGCCTCTTCCTTAAATCTGTGGTGCACAGTTTCCAGGTTACTGGAATTACCCTGGACAGGGTTACTGTAATTCTGGCCTTGAAAATAGTTTTGGAACAGAAGGAGGAATAAGGACCTTACAACTGGAGTCTGATAAAAGTCTCTTCAAAGCTGAAAGCTTACTTTTTGGGCCTTGGTTTTTATTGCCTACTTCTTTTTTGAATTTTATTTTTATTTGAGTTTAATTTCTGGGATTTTGTAGTGAAGTGTGGTATTTCTACATGGTATTTCTTTTTCCCTGGAGGAGCTGTGAATTGCTGGAGGCTGGAGAATTATTACAGGGGAAATCATTGTGTTTGCCTGTTCTGAGATGCTTTGCTAGAAGTGCACTGATGGACAGTGCTGGCCATTTGAGCTCACCAGTAGGAGTTTCTTCTCTTTCCCTTCTGCCAGAGGGCAATTCTAGCAGTGGATGCTAGGAAAATGTCATCTAAAAAAAGTGTTTGGTTTGATCAGGGTATTCTTGTGGACTGAGGGAGGTTGAATGTGGAGTCTGTGCATGAGGACATTTCTACATAGCTAAGTTATTGCAAGGTAAGCAGCAGAGGGAAAGTACAGTTAATTAGTTCCTCCTGTATGATCTCATTTGTACGCTGAACTTTATAAAAGGTAGGAAATGGGACAGAGCAAAGAGCTTGGACCAGAAGTTCCATGTTTAAACTTGAAAAAACTGGCTTTACAGCTGTGCAGGCAGGGCTTGCTTTTTTTCTTTCCTGTCTGGGTGAGGGCAACCTACATTGCGTGTTTGCTTTCCTTTTTATCTTGTTTTATTTGTATTTATTTGGAGCACTAAAAGGCTGCCACAGAATAGTTTAAAAATGAAAAGTGGGATGGTTTGCGGTGAAAATAAAATTACTTGTGCCTCTGAGTTAAATTTCTTGGTTGAAGCAAAGTTCTCCTGCAGGATAAGAACAAGAAACAAACAAACAAAAACAATCCTTGGTTAAGTGCTGTGGTTGTACGGGAAGGATAAAGGAGAACTACAGGGAGGTACAGGCTCATAACTCAAAATTCAGTTTCAGCTTGGAGATTCTTCTGCTAGTAAAGCAGTGGCCAAACTTTGATCCAGATGGAGTCCTGACAGTAATTACTTGTACGTATGCTACAGTCATTGCTGCTGCTCTCACAGCTATTCTTGAAGAGACTTGGGTGGTTTTGTTAGATATCCCTTCCTGCTCCCTCTGCTTTCTAGGCATAGCATAACACTATTTTGTGGGAGTATTGATCTCTGCTGGCATTGATACTGCCTGTCTGGTGTCTGGTGTATCTCAGAACTCAGTAAAGTTGAGGTTTATTTTTGTACTCCTTTTGGGATTTTTTTTTCTTTTTCTTATTTTTAGCCTCCCCTGTAACTACCCAGAAGATGTTAAAAAATCAAGTGATTAACTGATTTAATAGGAAAAAAACACAATGTGTTTTCAAATCTTTGTAGCTCAGGTTGCATCTGATGCAGGTTCTTCTCTCTGGAAGTGTCTCTTCTTCTCACAAGCACCTTTTGGTGAGAGGTGACTGTGCTATGACCAGGTGTCAAAGTCCTGGCCTGGTGCTGGGTGTGTTTTATAAGGAGCTGTGTGCCTGGAGAGTTGCAGAGTTGTGTCACCTCTGTTCCTTTGTGAACATGTCCCAAAGTATTTGTGCCATCTGAAAATTCAAACAGAATGTGAGATAACCATGGTTCCACAGCAATTATCATTATTCTTGGAGGACTTAGATCAGAGGCCAAAGAACAAACTGGTGATGGAGGTTCAAATATAATTTCTGGGCTGCAAGACTGAGTCCAGATGGGACTGAGGATGTCAGCTGGATTTTCTGTAGGCAGGGGCTGCCCTGTGGTGAAATAGGGTGGTGACCTCATTGTGACGCCTTTCTCCTGCTCATATCTGTTCAAGTTCACCTTTGAAACAAGTCACCAGTCTAAATTCTGTTGTGACAACCAGAGTGCAAACAGGCTTTGTTAATCTGTGTTCCACAGGGATGCCAGGCGCTCTCTCATGTCAGAAGTGATTGTTTAACAGCTTCTCTTTTACTTTGTCAAAATGTGGCACAGGTTGAACACAACAAAGTTAATAAGTAGTTCAGCAGCTGAGGAGACCAGAGCAAGTACCCATGTGACAAGTGTGACAAGTGTTTCAGATGGCCTCCATGCCCAGTGTCAATGCTCTGGTTCTCTGTCTCAAAGGTGGGGATGTAGCAGTGCAAGCCAGAGAAAGAGAAAGAAACGCAGTAGTTGGGAAAAAAAAAATATTCCAGAAACAGAGTTGAGAGCTCTTCCCTTTCCTCCCCCTTTCTTGCCCTCAGAGAAGAAACATGAAAGAGTTTATACAACCATGGGGCAAAAGAGTTACCTGAAAATGCAGTTTAAAAAATCTGTCGCTAATTTTAAATGTATTTAATTTAATGCTGTGCTGAGAAATGTGCTGAAATTGAGCCATTTTGATCAGAACCACAAAATACTAGAATTATACATGGACCTATAAAAAACTGGATGTGTTGTAGATGTTCAAGTGATGCCAAACTGTGGCAGCCTGTCACTTGTGCTTGCACTGAAATTGATTGCAGAAGCTCCTTTCAATTTCATTGAACATCCTGACACATAACATTTTATGAGGATATCAAAACTGCCACACTCCATGCAGTTACCCATATTCTGCTTGTTCTTTGCCTTCTAGTAACCTACCCTTCAACTTGTGGGCTGCAAGGTCATTTACCATCTTGAACTCAAAACACTCTATTTGAGTTAATTTTACAGTTGGGGTTAAAATACACAGAACTCTGCATCCATTGTCAGTTTATCTTGATCATTATAAACAGTAAAATGTGTGCAAATGTATGTCCTGTGACAGTTCTTTATAGATATGACTGAGGTTTATGCCTATAAGTGCTGCCACTGAAGTCAAGCACATCCATTTTAATAAGGCAGGTCCTCATTGCGTTGGGTTGATTTGCCCAGCATGACCACTAGAATATTTTATTATTTAGTTTCTTTGCATTGTAGGCTTGCAGTGGATATCAGATTTCTGATGTTTGAGTATTGTGGAGACAGAATTTTCTTCTATTACCACATATTTAGTCTTTTATTGTTGGATATAAAAATGCAAAACTGATAATTGCAGTAGCAATTGATCTTATAGTTCAGATTTAAAATAACAGATCTTAAAAATACTCCTAATCTCTCCCTCATCCTGTTTATCTTTCTTTTGGGAAGATATTTCTAAGTATCAGTATCTGATTTATGCTGTGGAGAGGTTACTTGTTTTAAATCTGTTCACTGAACTGAGTTTATAGAGTTATGTGCCAGCAGAAATTGAAACTCTAGTTTGCTGCTGCTGTGGTATTTGCAACTAATTGAATTGTGGATACTAAGAAATGAGTAGCTCAGCTTGACTTCTTGGCAGTGCAGAATTTTTACCCTGGTTAGTAATTTTGAAGACTTGCTTTCAAACAATGGTTCAATGGGCGCCCTCACAAAATTGTGTGGGTAGTGATGTCAGAAAAATTTACCAGCTGCATGTTACCCAAAAGCCTAAATCTTCTGCCTCAGAAATGTAAGGAGAATGAGAACTGATCTAGGGGCTTTGTAAGAATGCCAGTTAGCAGAACTGAAGGAAAGACTCATCTGACTTCCTGTTAGCAAAAAGCTAATGGTAGAAAATGGAATGATTTGATGGATTTTTAATAGTTCTGTAAATCTTGACCAGTACATTATATTCCATGAAAGGCACATTTCAAATGATTTGGCTTGCCATTATGTTCTATAAATTTGAGTAAGTATACTAGCAGTTAGTTAATACAAATAAAATAGATAATATAAGAGTCTCATCTAGTAAAAGCATTGCCAGAGGAAAAACAGAAGGAAAAGGAAAAATTACAAGTAAATATATTTAAAGGCATGAGGAACTATTATCTTCAAACTTCATTAACTGCTTGCTGTTTCCTCCTGTTTAGAAGTATGTTACCTCAAAGGTAATTTGTTTCATGCTCATCTAACAGTAATGGTATTAATTTTTAATTAATCTAACAGTAGCGTTGTTCATCTGTCAGTGCAAACCTAATCTGTTAAGCAGATAAAATCAACACGTCTACAAGTTCATTGTAGGTCAGCAGGCAATAGTTGCATGTGTGCATTCAGGGTTCTCTATTAAATAATGCAAAGACTTTATAAAAATACACAAGTGCAGAGACTTTTGAAACCAAATGTGCTAATGCAGAACAACTGATAAAGTGTCCTTGCTTGTGGTTCTGGTGTGCCAAAGCTGGTGATCATCTTGGCCAAAAGCTGAAGCTATTCTCCTGCAAGCACCCAGTTTTTTGGTGGAGTGGAGCCCTTGGGATATGCTGATGAAGAACAGTGCAGAATGCTTGATGTTTCTCAAATTTGGCCTCAATTTTGACATCCTTATTTGGAAACCTCATCTCCTCCATGTGCACCACCCCCACATTTGGATCACAAAAGGCATTTTGAATGGAAACAATTGCTGGATGTGCTTTGCTTTCACACTCTTTAAATTTGGCTGGGTGGTTGTGAACAGAGCAGCATGTATGTGTGTCTGTGGGAACACTGAGCAGCTTATGGAAATGTTACTTGTGCTACTAGGGGCTGAGAACTGCTCTCTGGTAAAAGAGACAAGTAAGACAAGTGTTTCAAAACTATTCCAGTTTCCTATTTGGATGCTAAACTGTGCTTTTTAACAACAGTTAAATTTAACACTGTGTTTTTGGTTTGGACAGAGATAAGCATCATCAACAGGAGGAGAGCAGCTCCCTTGGCTACACTTGAAAAAGTGTCTAAATGGCCTTTATGAAATACCAGATAATGTCTGCTTTGTACACAGGTACCTGACTGGTGGGAGCCAGAGCAGTGCTGTCTCTAAGAAGTGGGCAGGTGTGGGCTTAAATTCCTCTGGAATTTTTAGTTTTGCAATAAACTGCTCCAACAGCAGTTTTAAGCAGGCTCTTGCATCCACACTGCTCCAGGTTTGAGCTGGGCTGACTAACCCAACAATAGAGTTTACTCATCTTTTATCACTTGAGTAACACAGGTCCTGTGTTCTCAGCTGTTGTTGGGTTTGGACAGGACAAAACACTGAAACTGGTCATTGCTGTTTGAAATTGTTTCCCAGCCAGGCCTGACCATAGAGGAAAACAACTGCTTTTCCACATTGTGTATGGAGGTTTATGGTTGGACCTCTATGATCTTAGAGGTCTTTTCCAACTTAAATGGTTCTGTGATTCTGTACTCTGATTTCAGCTTTAGCTTGCTTTTCATCATCTACCTGATCAAAGCTCTTCACAGCTGTGCAAAGAAGCACACTGCCAATGCTGAATCAAGTTTTAGGGAAGAAAATGTGTGTTTCAGGGTATTTCTGAGCTGGTGGCAAAGGCCATTGCTGCACTGACAATGGCTGTCAGCTGGCAAGTTGTCTCTATGCTGGCTGGAGCTCCTCAGGCCTCCTGTCCTGTCATTCCCACCCCCACACCATCCTTTGCTTGGGTGGTCCAGCTGTTTACAGGCAGCCTGGTGAAAGAGGGCAAGAAATTCATCAGTGATGGAAAAAATTAAGGGGGGGGGGGATTATTTTTGGCTTGGATCAGTTCCCTGATCACCTTTACCTTCCGGGCCTGCAAATGGTTGAAGTAGCCCAGCTGAGGGGACAGTGGTAAAGCAGAAATGGGTTAGATCACAACTTTGCCCAAGAGAAGCAGTTCATTTTTACTGACTAAAGGTTAAATAAAGAACTTTAAGGTTGGCTTCTCTGCCAGTGGTTTATGTTGTGCTTGCTGACATAAAAGGGACCATACAACATTCATTTTCCAAGCACCAAGTTCTCTTTAAAAATAAACCTGATTTGATAGCCCAGTGAATCTGTGCTAAGCTTTTTGGCAGGGATGGGGGCTTTGGTTACCTCATGTTCATCCAGTTCTGACTGCATTAGGACAAATCCAGCCGTAGGAACTTCATTATAGGTGCATGTTCTTACCATGCTGTTCCTGTAAAGATTACAGATTAACCAGAGTTCTTTGATAACTACAGTTTATTGGGAATTTTTAGAACTAAAGCTTTGCTAGAATTCTCCCCTAAAAAAAAAAAGAAAAAAAAAAAAAAGAAAAGAGTTTAACCAAGGATGACTGGAAATTAAAACAGGGGGTTGCTGCTCCTTGCTCTGTCACTTCTTCATTGGTACCCAAATAGCAAGAAAAGATGTGGAACTGCCAAACCACCTACCAGTCTGCTCCAGAAAGACAGGACTCTTCAATTGCATGCTGAAATGCCAGGTACATTAAAATGCTCGTCTCCTCCCAGCTGCTGGGAAAGGTGTGGTGCAATCTGTATGCCTGTGAGAAGACTTGTTTTTTGGTTTTTTCCCTTCATCAGGTAATATATTAAATTTTATAGGGAACACTGCAATTAGAGAAGATTAACTTGTTGATGTCAGGTCTACTTTCAGGGTTGCTGTTCTGTCAAGCCTTGAGTTATGAAAGTAAAATGTAAAGGTGGGTCCATGACCTTGTATCCCAGGGAACATCTCCCTGAGCTCATGTCAGGCTAAGGATTTTTCTGTGGGCTGTAGTGGAGAAAAGCAGATTCTGATGGCCTCTGTAGCTACAAGTCATAATGACAGTTGTAGACCCTAAAATACCCTACACAATGCCCAGGACCACCTGGCATGTTGTATTAGCCTTTTAGAATAAAAAGGTTAAATTTTGGGTTTTAAATCTGAGTTTTTCCTAACAAGGTTATTGCCAGACACTGCTAACCAGCTCTTCTTTTTTGCAACAGAGAAATGTACTTGCAGTTTCTGGAGTGGTGATAACTGTTACAGAACTAACTTCCTGGGGAGGAGTTGTTTCCCACCATTCTTTGGAAACTAATTGCTAATTGTTGCAAACTCCAGTGAGAGTACCTACACCGAGATCAGCGAAGTTTCACTAATATGTGAGTCTGACACAAAAAATACCACATTTGAGCTCACTGACTTGCTAGCATGGATGCTGCATTGCCTTTCCAAGCCTAGTGCCATGTACCACACAAGGGTTTTTGCCATAAACAGGTAAATGATTGGCCAGTAAAAGCATGTTGAGAAGGGAGAATTTTTGTTGTTGTTGTTGCCTTTCCTCGGATGGCTGTTCTGAGCCATTTGGAAAGAATTGGCAGATATTTACAGAGTTTAGGCCCCAAATATTCTTCATCAGCCAATATCTGCAGACATGTGGAAAGGGAATGTGTGGTGGATCTCTCCCTGGTTGAGTATTTGTGATGAGGCAATATTATAAAGTTTATTCCATAGAGAAGTGTTTTTATTTATTTTCCAGAAGTGCTTTTCTGAGGTGAAATGGTTTGCCTGGTGGCAGCAGACCTGTGGTGGTAAGAGACCTTGCAGGGGAACATCCAGAGAAAGACAGCTCAATTTATCTGGCTCTCTCACCGTCTTTCACTGAGCTGAGAAATTGGCATCTGTATTATTTGCTTTCAGTGCCAGCACTGGCTGCCAGGAACTGCTGCCTCGCTGGGTAGGGCTCTCTGATGAGTGGAAAACCAGAGGAGCACAGAAGAGCTGTTAATTACTGCAGATAGATAAATCAGCTTCTGAAGGGCCACCCATGGCCTAGGCACACCAGTAAAATGTGCATGGGCAGCGAGTGCCTTACTGTATCTTTGACCTGATCTAGGTACACAAGCAGACATTTTGGGCTTTTTTGATGGAGTAGTGTGCATGTCTGGTTGTGCCACCCATCTACAAGCATGGCCAGAAAGAGGTTTGAAGAACTACAGGCCTGTCAGCCTGACCTCAGTGCTGGGGAAGCTCATGGAGCTGCCCATCCCAAGTGCCATCACACAGCACGCACAGGACAACAGGTGAATGAAGCTAAATCCAGTTGGGGCTGGTCACTAGTGGTGTTCTTCAGGGCTTGGTATTGGGGCCAGGTCTGTTTAATATTTTTATCTGTCATCTGGATGGGGGAATCAAGTACACCCTCAGTAAGCTGGACAGGTGGTCAGTCTCCCAATTAACAAGTGGTGGGACATGAGGAAATGGCCTCAAGTTGTGCCAGGGGAGGTTTGGGTTTGAAATTAGGAAATATTTTTTTGGCATAAAGAGTTGTCAAGCACTGGAAGAGACTGCCCATGGAGATGGTGGAGCCATCGTTCCTGGAGGGATTTAAATGTTGTGTTGTTGTGGCACCTGAGGACATGGCTTAGTGGTGGCATTGACAGTGTTGGGTTAATGGGTTTGCTCAATGATCTTGGAGGTCTCTGCCAACCTAAATGATTCTATGATTCTGTTTTCTGGGAACTCTGGGAACCTTTTCCTTGAAACAGGAAGAAAAAATTGGTTTTCTTATTCCAGTGTGTGCTGGACTACAGATGTACTCATAGTCTTTTCAGCATGGTCTGAAGTTTCAGTTTTTGAGCGAGTGTGAGCGGTAAAGAGAACGGACTTGATGTGAATGCTGCAATGTGGTGTGGCATTCTGACATTCTCATAAAATGTTTTTTGATAAAAGTCCAGGCTGATGAAGGTCACAACCTGCGTAATAGATCTCCCAGCAAACTCCTGTACTGGGACTGATCAACTCCTCAGTCAGATACGTTCAAAATACTGCATTGCTCCCAGTCCAGTCCCCTCTTCCTGCTCTGCTCGCTCCATGTCACACACCATTAACCACTTCAGGGCAGATGGAGATGAATTTGGCCATTGCACTGTGTGCCCGTGTCTAGGGAAGGTTCTTGGATTGGCACAAAGATTATACATAAAAAAAGTTACTGGTACTTCTGTTTGCTTCTGTTTTGGTGTGTGGATTATGTTTGACTCCAGCAAATGCTGTTGTGAATAATCTGCAGAGCACCAAGCAAGGAGTAGGGAAGATTGAAGGGTATGAACAAAAATGCATTATGTTCTTTACAAGTGCCAAAGATGTAATTTGCTCAAGTTTATCAGGAAATTTGGAGGTTGTAACTTCTGTTGGTCATTAAAAAAGGTGTGTTTTAGAAGTAGGCATGTTTTCCAGAAAATGTAATGATAAAGTACATATGCTGGGAGAAAAAATACTTCATGATACTTGGGAGCATACTGAATTGAGTCTTTTGAAGTACAACAAATTGTTATGACATGTCATTACAAAATTAGATTTATTTAATAGTTTATTTTTACATAACTCTCCAGTGGTGAGTTTTGTAAATTATACTTTGTATGCTTCTGGTTGAAAAGAATGTCCATATTTATACCATTTCCACTAACTTTTATCCAGTTCTGAACATTGACTCTGGATGAAATATAGTAGGAATAAATTTGGGGAAGAATTATTCACTGTTTCCCACACACCTGGGGTGTGTGGCCTTTATTATGATGTGCTTTAGCACTGTAGGACTTGGGTGGAGGCTATAATCATTTTACTCTTTGGTGTGGAACTTGAACATCTAGTAATTTCTAACAATATTTGACTAAGAGTAATCTGTGCTTTTATGATTGCAAGGATGCAAATCATGAAAAAGATACTTTCTTATTTCATATTTTTATGTACATGTATTTGTGCATGTATATGTGTGACTATATATATATGCATGAGTACTTGGCCTGTGTAAATAGGAGAGAAAATTGCTTGCTGAGGTCTAATCTTATATTTTAGTGTAAATATTCTTGTATGCTCTATTCCCTCATTGTTTTTCTAACAGCTGCCATCCTCTAAAAAGAGAGCACTGGAGCATGAAGGGAGATGGCAGGAGGGGGCATCTCCCATGCTGTGTGCAAATGTACCATAATTGTTTATGTTCGTTTTTGGTTTGGTTGTGAACGCAAATCTTGTAACTCTTTACATCTGTTTTGGCCATTTTCATCCAAGGTTGTGACAAAACTTTAATGAATAGCTCCTTTCACAGTTAAGTTCTAATGGCCTGGTTTAATTGAGGGGAAACTGATACTCTGGAAGATAAGCACGACAGGCTAGTTGGGTGACTTCAGTGTTGGATCTGGGTTAAGATACTTAGGAGTTGTTTTCAGAGGAGCCACTGTGACGGGGATTTCAGGAGTCTGTATCCTAGACAGCTGGGTCCTGTTGGCTGAAATGAGCATGAATGTCTAGTCACCAAGAAGTAGTGGGAAATTCCAAAAATGTTTGACTGCAAGAAACTTGGTTATATCTCAAGGGTTTGATAGATCTGAGTGGAACATGACTCTGTGCATTAAGTACAAATGAATCTTTTGCTTTCTTTTTGACTCTTTAGTCTTTGTTTTACAAGACTTAATGAACAAGGTACTCAATTTAACTGGCTGTTACTATGAGGTAGCTTCCTTATTCTTCTCTACTTCTGTTTTGTACCCCTTTTCTTCTTTTAGGCGCTGAAAGGTAGTTTTTCTGACCAAAGTTGATTTAGGAGTTGTGATGTTTTGGTTAATTGCAGGCTTTAGAAATCTGATACAATGAAATGTCTCATCTATCACACTTATTGCTCATTTGATTGTTCTTGGTCAACATCTTGCTGATCCTACTGGGATTTTTAACACATAGAATCTGAACTCGTTTATCTTTTGCTCAGAAAAGTTAGTAAACATTTTGCTGACAGCAAGGACATCACCACAAATAATCTCCAATCAACAACTTTTACCACAAGTTGGGCAGGAAGCAACACCCATGCTGTGCATTTACCACCTGGCCCTCAGACCAGGCACGTGGCCATTTCCAATCACACAGCAATCGATTTTTGTTAGAGGCAGCAGCTGTGCATGAGTGGGAACCCTGAGATGTGTCTCTTCCTGCTGGTCCAGATTTGTGCCTTTGTTTGCTCACTGGCAGTGCTGACCTTCAGATCATTCCTCTCATCTTGGTGCTGACCTCTTGAGACAGCAGCAATTCATAACCCAAGCATCCCAAAAATGTAGAGCTAGAGCTAGAGTAAAAGTGTATCGCCTCTGTCTCAGGCCTGAATCTTTGCTGGCAGAATTGGTTGTTTCCTAGGGAATCAGTGGGATTTGATGGCTCACCTGCCCATCTCTGCTCCATACACTCTGCAGTGCCTGTTTTCATAGGTGGAGTGAGACTCCTTCTTGGTGAGTCTTCTCTTTAGGTTTCTATTTATTTATTTGATTTAGCTTCACTCTGGTGCTCCTCTCTGCAAGTACCTCGTACTTCTGAAAACAGGAGCAAACATGCCATGTTAGCTACAGCAGATAAAGCAACTGTGTAAATATACAGTGACCACACTTTGGAGCCCCTTTGTTGGAACAGCCACTTTATGAGTGATTCCACTGTTCCTGGGCAACCAGCCTTGGTGCAGGAGTTCTGCTTTTCAGTTCTATATATGGGCTCACCGTTTTCTTTCTGGCTCAGCTGGAGGAGAAAATGTGTCTACCATCTGATTTTTTCTCCCTTTCTTAGATAAAGGGATTTCTTTCGGATAACCTGATCAGTGATGGATATTTGTAAATCAGTTGGACAAAAGGGAAGTGCCTGTCTTTGTTGTGTTAGTAAATTGAACCTGCTAATTCACATGTGTGTAGTGATGGTCAACTGGTTCCTCACTGCAGCTGTAGGCTTACATTCTGGTGGTTCCCAGATTTGTAGTTTTGCCTTCCAGACTTGCCTTTTTGGTACAGCAGTAAAGGTTTGGCAGAGATAGGAGCCCTGGGTGTAGGCTCTGCTGTGAGGATTTACATGAATGCAAAAAGCCTTTTACTGATATATCGTTTTTCTTGCATTAAAACCAATGTTCAGGACATCAGGTAGGTTTCTTAAGGTATGAATCAGGGTGTGACCACAGGATTCCTGCAGCCTTCCCTGATGTCCTCCTGATGCTGTGCCTCTGTCCGGGTCATCCAGTTGCTGGGGTAAATGGCAGCAGGTCAATGTATCCCTCTCCTTGCCCTGCCCTGAGTCAAAAGGGAGGCATTAAGAGAGAGCCCTGGTTTGGCTGTGTGTGAAGCAGAGTAGCACCTTTATTGCCTGCTGGCTCCTGGATCAAGCCACAGTGGGCTGCACTGCAGGCTCCAGCACTCAGGGAAGCTGCTAGGATAGCGAAGACTTCTTGATGTTGGAGCTCCTCAGAGTAGCTGGTCTTGCTTGGTGCTTTTGGCAGCCTGGTGCCCTTTCATCTCCTCCACAAGGAATGTGGAAGTACACCACAGTCACACACATGATAATGTGTGGGTTGCCCTTGTTTGCAAGAGCTGCAAATTTTTTGTTGTTCTTTCTTGTTTAAATACTAGCAGATGTAACCAGCGGTCTCCATGAAAGATTGGCATGAGAAAGGGAGCCTTTGCATTTAGAACCCATCTGAATATATAAATTTAAATAAACATTTTAACAAGAGGCAGGCCATAAACAGTCTTGGGAGAGTGCTCTGTCCTTTAAAGACCAAACTTTTTTGTTTTCCCCATTTTATTCTCTGACAGATGCCATACACACAAAAGGAAGATTTCAGTGGTGGCATGTGGAGCTGGTGTATATGACTGCTTCTCAGACAGGTTGTTTTTCATTTCCCCAGTGCCAATCCTTTGGGGAAAACCTTGTTCTGTCACTTTCATTTTAGTTTAATGTTCCTTAGAGTTTAATGGTGTTGAAATAGGGAGCAAAAAAGAGTGGTGTGCAGTCTTACTAATTGCAAAACTTTTTGTGGAACTGTTGTTACAAGGGATGCAATTCAGTTACCAGTAGGCAAGAGTGAAGGATCATTTATATACTTTGAGATATCTAGGGCAGCAACCTCTAGCAAACCTGAGCCTTCTGCAAAAGCCAGTTCATCCTTTTGTGTCCCAAATGGCACTGGACATCTGGGCTTTTGGGGGCAAAACATTTTGGGAAGAGCTCTTGGGGCATCTTGGTGTTCTGTGGATAAGCCATTTTTTAAACTTTCTTAATAATTTTCTCTCTAAGGAGAGATGATTTGTTTCATGCCTTAGTTTTCCTGAGAAAAGCGTGGGGATGATACCATAACCCAATAAGGTTGTTACCAGGAATGTTTATATGGATCAGAAGCCAAACAGGCCTTTTCAGTTTCTTCTAGATTTATATATTCTTTGTCCTTCCAGGGAGGGGAAATTAGGTTTGATTTGATTGTTTAAAGTGGTTGGCAGGATTTGCACCTCGTTGCAAATCATAAAATAAACTCCCTTGTGGTTATGTTGCTGCTTCTTACTTAAAAGGTCTCTGTGGCCATTTAACCAATAAATTCCAGTAACAGCTGACATATTTGAGATAGAGGAGAAAAAAAAACCCCCTTAACATTTAGGGTTCCAACAGAGAGTTTTACATTGCCTTTTCATTTTGAGTATATCATCTTGATGCAATTGGAGGTCATCCAGACTAGCATTAACCCTTTGAGTAGAAGGAAACATGAGGCAATTACCCGTGTCCTTTTCCTACATTTTCATCACGTTGCCAGTCTGTAAAATGTCCCTTACTTATGCTTTTCTCTGTGTAACAGACACGACAAAAGAGCTCTGGCTGGGTGTTGCTTCACAGTTTGGTATGTGTATTGCACCCAGCAAATTCAACCTACTGGAATTAATAATTTCTGAGAGGATTCACTAAGATTTACTTACTTTCTTTGTGTTTTAAATTGTTGTTTAGAAACACGTTGTTTAGAACTGTCAAGTAGTATGACCAGCATTACAAAAAGATAGTAACATCAGTTTCTGCTCCATTTGTTGTGTCCTGTCCTTCTGCAATCTGGGGAGTTGTGGGGTAGGAACAGATGGAGAGACCATCTCTTCTGCAGAAGCGTGGGTGAAGGAACATTTGCCTCTGTGAGTGGCCACATTTCTTGGCCACTTCCTGAAGAGGAGCTGCCAGTCCCTGTCATACCTCCAACGAGCAACCAGAGCCCTCTGTAAACACACCAGCTCCCTGTGTGCAAAGGTATGCAAGAAGGGAAGACCTCAGCTGAGCTGAATCAAACATCAGACCTCCCCAGCCATGCATTGCTTCCCTCATTCCTCTCCCCTCTTCCAGGAAACCAAGACTGCCTCTGTTTATCCGCACCCTCATCACAGAGTCAAAAAGCCCTGGGCTTCGGTTTCCACTTCAAAGGCGGTGTTGGCTGCTGTGTTGGAGATGGAGCCTGATAATTTTGGTTATGAGTGGCTGGTATGTTCCTCCGGCTGGAATTACCGCTGGCGGAGGCGCTCCGCAGGCAGCCTTGCCGAGTGAGGTCATCGGTGTGCAGCGAGGGCAGAGGGCTGGAAAAAAGGTTTCCTTGCAGTGCTCTGCCCTTGTGGTGAGACCACCTCTAAAGAGATCCCGTGCCAGTCATTTCTGAGTTTCTCCACAGATGCTCTTTGAAAAGGTGCCAGCTGCTGCCAACTGTGATGGTGGTTTTCATGCTGTGTCTACTAGTAATTGAAATCAGGGAAACCTGTGGGATTTGGTTCTATGAGGAGAGAAAAGAAGAAATGTGTATGTTGTATTACACTACACATCACTCTAAAGCCGATAGATTGTGTGTATCTTTCAGGGAAAAACATTCGGCCCAGTCTAACTGGTACGTGCAATCACATTTTTAGATTTTACAGCAAGGTAGCACTGGGAGAAACCAACAGTTTGAGGTTCAAGTTTTGGGTGCTGTGTGCAGTGGCTTGTGCAATAGTACAGCTACTCAGAGGATCTCTTGAAGTGTAACTGTGCTTGCTCATTCAGTGGTCAGAGTACAGGAAGTTCATGTTGGTGTGTGGTGTTTTCTTTTAAAAAGGTTTTGGTAAAGTAATAGATACATCATAGGAAATGACGTGGCTTCTGTCTAATCCCTGGATTTGTCCTCTGCTTCCTTCTGAAGTGCATTTACTTTAAAAAGCAGCTATACAAACCAAAGCAGCTATATAAACCAAAGTGCAAATGTGCATCTTATATTTTGGAATCAAACCTACCCTGTCTTATTTTGAACCTTTGAGAAAAGTGATGTAGAGTTTTAATTACACTTTCCAGCCATGTAAATTGCAGAGTTGATTGTATGCATTAGCATTGTCTGACCTAGTTCTGCTACTGTGCCTTTCATCTATGGATCTCCAAGTGCCTTGCAAAGAAAATTTCTTCATATGAGGAGATGGGGAACTGGGGACACAGAGAAACAAAGCAAATATCCAGCCTGACAGTGACTGAACCCCGAGGGGAAGCAAGGATTTCCAAGTCTCAGTGGGCAAAGTAGACCTTACCTTTTGTAGAGGTGTCCACTATTGCTGGCTACTTGCCTACCTTTGCTCTACATGCTGTGTAACTGCATACCCATCTTCTTCTGGAAGATTAGTCTTGCATTTCTTATCCTAACTGAATGGATGTTGTATGTAATTTCCTTCTAAGCCATTCAGATTTTGATATAATTTGTAGTTTTGTTTAAATTTGATGCCTGTGACACCTCCCCTTTTCTCTAGGGCTGGCAGCAGGATAGTAGGGAAACACAGAGGAGTCATGCTGCATTTCATTTTTAGCCTTTTTTTTCTGAAATTGATTGGTGAAATAGTGGCTTTGCTGACACACAGGTCTGTGACGTAGATAAATAATCCCACATATGGTTACCCAAGGCTTCGCTTGTCTAAGTGGAGGGCAGCTTTTACTGTTTTGCAACGTGTAAGCTGATCATTTCTCTGAAATTGAAATCAAAAGGTAGCTTTCTGATGAGGATCAGTGGCAGTTGCACATTGCTTTGAAATGTATCTGTTTTAGCCCTGATGAAAGATGTTTGCATATCTGCGTCCAGAATCAGATGTTTCTGTTTATCTACAGAGCTGGAGTATCAACAATACAGACTCCCACTACTAGACATCCATCACTTGCTGAGGACAGCCTGTGAGGTCAGAGGTGCTTCAACACTCCTGACCCAGTTTTTCTTTGGCCTTCATTCTGACTTTGCTCATGTCAGTCCATGCCAAGCATGATTGAAATAGAGAAAAGCAAAGCAAAGCTTTCTATTTGCTGTGTTCCAAGATTTTAGAATAAAGAAATTAAGTGGGATAGACAGTGAGATTTTTGAGGCTAAATGACGTTGCTTTCCTTCTGTTCATTGATAACCAGCTGTCACTTTGCAAAGCCCCAGTTCTGTGTTCATAACAAGAGCTTTCAGATCAAGAGCAGGAGAGTGAATGCTGTCCCCTGGTCTAGGGGACATGTTCCTCCTGTATTGATCCACTTGATGTAATTTGCAGTGATACATCCTTCCTACTCATGTTGTGTGAAGCACCCACAGTCAGTATTGATGGGCATGTTGGTGCTTGGGTGTGCATCTTCTGTGATCCCAGGGTGTTGCCTGTGCTTCGTCAAAAGCTGACACCAGTACAATTTATGGATTGATTGAGCTAAATGAGCTACTAACATGGTTTAAACAAATGTGCATTTAAAACTGGTCAAAACAAGGGGTTCTGCTTGCAAGGGTAAGTGGCCTACAGGAATATTGGCAGTAGTGGTGTGCAGGGTGTGTGTTTGAGCTGGCTGCCCTATGTTCAGGATAGTGGTGTTATCTGTACTTTACTACCCTGGCTGTGCTGTGCCAGCATTCCAGGAGCCTATGTGATTTATTAGGAAATGTTCTCTTTGCTGGTAAAGAGACAATGTTAGTGGAGAAACTTAAGCTTGGCTGTGCCTGCAAGGATGTGGAAGTCACAGGCTGGATGGTTGCTTTGTAAAACCAGCACGTAGTGTAAGCTTGTACCATACCACGTTGTGAGTGGTGCTGTCCTTGCTTTTGCCAAGTTAATTTAGGCGGTTTGAGAAAATAAACTAAGCTCAGCTGTTGCTTGCTACTTTGTGATAAGTGCATCTTATGTGTGAGATGATTTTAGTTTGACAGTTTCTTCAAGTTTGGGGCTGTGCCTTTTTTGCTACTCTATAGAAAATGAAATGAAGCAGCTAGTTTTCTGTGGCAACAAATGGGTTTGGATCATTCTTATTTTTTTGTACTTGATATAGTTGGTTTCCTTTGGCCAAAAAGAAAAGAAACTTTGTCAGAAGACAGATTTGGAGTCTGAGCTCATTTCAAAATGAACTAAACAAGAAATTCTGCAGGTAGACAGAGATATGTTACCAGGCCTAAGGCACGGCCTAAAGGAAGGTGTATAAAACCTAGAAACCCTTGAGCCTTAAAGGTCAAAGCAGCCTGTAAAAATCATCAGAATAGATTTCTGGAAGCTGGGGCAAGGTTGCTAGAAGGGCAGTAACATGCTTGTCAACTTAGGAGCTGACAAGTTCCTCTCCCTCGTTGTGCAATTAAACCAGTTCTTATTTTTCGGTTTTGATTGTTTGGAAGGTGTGCCTCCCTCCCTGAGCCGAGTGCAGCTGCAGATGTTAGTGAGTTTACAGGAGCACTCTCACTGCTGGAGTGGCGCTTGCTGGAGTCACCCTTGCTGAGCCCCGGTCAGGGAGCGCAGCTTGGAGCACGCAGGGTCAGCCTTCATCTTCCCTGCATGGCTGGCCAGAACCAGGCTTTTAACACCAAACCCACAGCCAAAGGCTTGCTCTCTGCAGATTTTGCTCCTCTTTCTCAGGGAATAAGGAGCAGAAAGTCCAGTTGCTGACGTCTTTCAGCTTCTGCTGAAGCAATTAGGGAGTGCTGGCGGCAGAGTTCAGCTCTCCCCTCGCCGGGCCTGGAAGGCCGTGTGAGGGAGGAAGCGCTGGGGTTGGAAGTGGTTTCATAATCTTCGGTGGAAGGCAGAGCGCGTCACTGCGGACAAACGGCTTCAAAAGTCGCGCATCACGGCGCTGATACGCAGGAGTAAATACAAGTCTCCCTCCACTCTTGGCTGCTTTGTTGGCCAAGGAGCTGATACTGCTGGAATGTGGGGAGTTGGTGGGTGTGTGAAAAGTAGGGGATTTCTCCCCGGAGGGTGCCTTGCCTCTGGGGCTCAGCGGTGGCCAGAGTCCCTGGCTGTTGAGAGGCTGTGCAGTGACAGCTCTCTCTGGGCAGTGGTTCCCTGGCACCTGAGCTTGCTGGGAAAGTCAAAAGCTCAATGAACCCAGCTGCTGTTGACATCCCAAACGCAGAGGGTCTCTTGTCCCCAGCCAGACTGTTAGCCATATAGGCATCATCTGTTCAGGCTTTGTCTGATATTCAATGGATAATGAAAAAACTCATCTTGTCTTCAGGAGGAGATGTACTGTAGCCATATATACAAATTACCTGACTTCTTTTTTTATCCCCCTCAGCATAAGAATTGGGGAAATGTGGTTCTTCTTGATTATGTATTGTTATGTATTTGGTTATGTTATATGGGTTTTTTTGGTTATGTATTCCTTATCTAAGCTTTTTTCTTTGTAGTTTGGAATCTCCAACAGATATGCGTTGCAAGAGCTTAGAGTCCAAAAATTAACATTATGTTGCCTGCTGTCATTGCTTTTGTGACGGCACAAAAAGCTGAGGAATAACATGAATGAAAGTTAGTGAATCAAAGTGGTAAAGACAAGATACTACTCCTAAGAATGATTTGTGTCAGTTATAAAGTTAATTTTTCCCTTAGGTTGAAAAGGAGAAATAGATGTCAGAATTCAGGAAAAAAAGCGCTTTTATTTAACAAAAATAAAACTACTGTTTAAGTGTTAGTTTAAAATGGGAAGCAAAGCATGAAACCACAGGCAATTTGTGTGTGTGCTGTGTTGCAAAAGACACAAAAGAGACTGCCAAGCACAGCAAACCTGAGCTTGAGGGGCTAGTGTTCAGATGGGGTGTCCAGAAATGCCCAGCAAAATCTGACAAGAATGCTGTGCTTTTTAAGCATGCAGAAAGTGGATGTTAAACTCCCCTTGTGTGTATTTAAGGTCACTATCTCTAACTCACACCCTTGTGTACAGGCACATTCTGTTTAGAAGCGGAAGCATTTGCTGGAACACATTCAGAGAGCCCAGATCCTGACTGGGTGTTGCTGAAATTTCCATGCTGATTTTTAAATAGTTTCTCATCTGCACAAATTAAGTTCTGTCGTTACTTGTCTTTTGACATTGTAGACAACAAACTTCAAAGGTGTTCTTGACTGCCAAATAAAATATTGGCATCCTCTAATTTCTAATAGTTTCTAAAATGAAAGAGTGTTACAGGTTCTGAGCTGGAAGGAGTAAGTCTTGATCATGTTGGAATACAACTAGAATGAGAAATCTCCTTAGCTCTTTGAGACTAATTTACAAAGAATTTGAGTAAAGCAGGAAGACTTGAGTTTTCTATTTTCAATATTGAAATAATTGGCTCATAATTGAAAAAGAAGCCTGATTCTGCAGACACATAATTTGTTATTTAGCATTATAGAGACACATTGTTTTCATAAAAGGGGATTAAAACACTGAGAAAGAAACCATTTTCAATTCTGCTCCTCACTATATGGTGGTTTTACTCTTAAATCTCTGTGAATGAGTTATGCACAAATTATGAAGTGCAGTGTTGTAGAATGAGAGCACAAAAGATCTGCCATTACTTTTGCCAGATCAGTGCTTTCAGTTTTTCAGTGTTCTTGCCTTATTCAGAAATTTAAGGTTTATATTTGAACAGTGGCTGTAGAAAGTTGTCCTAGATTTCCTTCTTCCTGTAGTAGAGATATTGTTGCATGTTGTTGATGAACTTTTGCCAGCATCTGAGGAGATGTAATTTCTGATCAGTCTCACTGGGTTTGCAAATTTACTGCTCTGTTTGCTAGAGATTTTGCTAGAAAGAAAAAGAACAGCATGGCAGTTTTTTATTTGACTGGGGGAGTTTGTGCTTTTTCAGCCTCTGCTTTTACAATTTCTGATGGATAGTGGTAAACTTATCTCTAAATATTGTTTTAGATAAACAGAAGTGAATGAAGAGACTTGTAAAAACCGACAGGTTCACTTAGTAAGGTTTCATAACTGGAGAACTGCAAAGCTTTGGTGAGAGCAGCAGAGTCTCTGTGTCCCCTCAGCTGTGATTGCCATTAGCTTTGGGTCCCTGGTGCCTTATAAAGCCCTAATTAATACTGAAAAGCAAACAAAACAAAAAATCCATGCAAAAAACATTCTAAGAAAAATCTTTTCCATAGGGTATTTCTAACAGTTTATATATACAGACTTTAGCATGAAGTTAGTTTTGTCTCAGTGAATCTGGGTTCTAGGGAGAGAGCAGGACTCCTGTTAACACTAGGAGAGATGACTGCTGCTGTCTGCCAGTTTTGTAATCCCCATTTTAAATTCTGCTAAAACCCACTTGATGTCAACACTTCGAGATCCTGCATTCTCAAAGCTTTTTTCTGTTAGAATCAGAAACATGAGCATGAAGGAATCTGTGCCTGGGTGACACTGAATGTTAGCACGCTGTGCACAAGCCTGGCCAGATGAGCAAGTTAGATCAGAAGTGCAGTTTTTGTCACATGATTATCTGTTTTCTGGGCAGTGAACTGTCCGGGTTTGACTTTGGTGTCATGCTGAAATGCCAGGACTGGAATACAGTACAGAAACCAGGGCATCTGATTTGAGTCTTAGCATTAGATTCATTGGAATTTTCCTGGGCTTGATTTGATTGCTCATTGGAATTGGAGAAGCAATGATCAGATTTATAAAATTCTTTGGTTTCATGTATGTTTTTAATTATATCCCTAGAGCATTTTGGGACCATTCAGAAGAAAAAGGAAGAGATGCAGGAGTGTGTACTTCTCATTTTCTATAATGCAGTTGCATATGACTATATTACATTTACTTTAGTATTTATGTAACTCAGAGGGACATCTTCTAGCCTCTTGAATTCTGTCTGTAGTCTGAATTCACACCTTTGATGCTTTCTTTTGTGGAAAGCATTAGACGTGGTTATAGGTCAAGATAGAGGTGTTACAGAGCATCACCTGAATCATCTCCATCCTCAGCCTGGTTCAGTTTCAGCCTTCTTAAAGATGTGCTGATGGTTCAGCTGCTGATTCTGTCTCCAGATAGTATGAGTCCATACTAATGAATGTCATTAATTATTAAAATGGTTCATGAGATGATTGAGATTACAAGGAGTCCAAACTTCAAGTATAGTGGCAGAGAAGCTGCTGATGATTTGTGTCTGACAGGGCTGGAGTAATTTCTGGGAATGGTCTGAAAACCTGCATCCAAGATTCCTGTAGAACTGTCATTTTGAAGGCATTTTAATTAGATATTGTGGAGACCAATTGTGTGATGTGTATTATTAGGGGAGAAAAGTAAATTCCATAAAGCTTTGGTCACTGTGGGTTTTCTTTTTTTCCCTAGACCTTCAGCACCTGTGAACTGCAGATGCTCAGAGCAGGTTTGAATGCTATGAAGAGGACTCATAGAATCAAGGGTTGTATTCATCCTGCAGCAGCTAGTGAAATGGGTGAATTTTAGCACCTGTGTATATGCCTTAAACATTTTTTTGGCACCAAAAGTGTCATCTTCAGCTTTTCTCATCCAACATTTTAATGGTCTGCCATGGCTATTCATGCTTTTGTAAGGTTGATGGACAGTTCTCATAACGTGCCTTGTCAATAGCTCTGTTTATTTGTCGTGGCAGTGTTGCAAGCCTGTGTTACTTCTTTCTCAGCAAGGACAATACAGTTACCATTCTTCTTTGTTCTAGGATGATTTTTTCCTGCTAGGAAAACTGAATGGGTGCAGCATTAGTCAGGGACCGTAGTTTTTAACGCCTGAGAAGAAACATTGTGATTGTCTAGTCTGACGTCTTCAAAACCTCATCCAGCAAGTTTGGCATTGACTTGTAATTTGCAGCTCACAAGCTTTTCATTCTGTTCATGAATGTGTGAGGGAGTAAATGACAAGTTTAGGGGTTGAATCTCAGTTCTTTACTCATGTGATAAAGGTTGTTGCAGCCACTGGTTGCTTGTCTCAAAATGTGTCTGCAGTGCCTGGGCTTCTAAACTAAGTGTACCAACGGTTTTCCTTAATGATTTTCCCAAGGTGCTCTTAGTTACTGAAGGGCAGAGTTATTTTTCCCTTTTTTCACGAGTAAAACCTAGTGCAGCTACTGAATTAACCAATTTGAGTCTTCATGATGAACCCCTTGTTCTTGAAAGTACAAGGACTTGCATTCATTCCAGAGACAGTTTTCTCTCTGCAATGTTGTTGACTCTTGTGTGCATCTGCAGCTGTATATTTAGAGCCGGATGTAATATTTCTAGAGACAATAATATACTTAATCTAGTCCTAGATTACTGCCAGGATTAGACATGAGGGCAGTGTTTTAAGAAGTGCTGTTGGAATTCAGTGGCATCTACAGTGCTTCTGCTGCCACCAAGGCACTGCTGCTGCATCGCTGCCTCTTGCAGAGGTCACAGCATCAGGCTGGAACATTGCGTTTCCAGCTCTGTGTCACCACCTCACAAGTGAAAAACATACTGGAAAGAAATGGAGAAAAAAATTCATTAAAATATTAACAAAAATAAAAGAATAGAGGGGCTGATGACTGGGTATACCTTCTTGTGAGCAGGCATGTAGAGACAGTAAGCTTAGATGAGATAATAAAGAAAATGGGAGACAAGAATTTCGGAGGTGTGGTTTGTCTGGCACTGGTGTTTGTGGCTGAGCTCGTAATGCTCTGATATGCACTAGATACGCTCACAGGCAGTTGCACCTTTGAAAATAAGACACTCCTTCTTCATGCCTAATCCTGGCATCACAGGAATGGCTCCAAATGTACAGTAAAGCCTTTGATCTGTGCTTCGAGAGTGGGACTGGCAGAAAATTATTAGGATTGGCTGCGGAGGAGTTAGGACGTGGGTCAAACTGGAACTTTCTGTCAGTACTGACTCTTCTTTTTTGTGCTTTCCAAAGAACAAGATTTGAGGTTAAAGTTCTGAACTTAAATCTGAAGCAGAGAAGCGTTTTCCTCAGTTGTTCTCTGAACTTCTGAGTTTAATTTAGGAATCCAAAATCTTGAAAATGTTGGAGTATTTGGAAATCATCTGCTATGCTGTTTACAGTGTTGAATTTGGTTTTGGTTTCTGTTTTATTCATTTCCGGTAACCTGGAATTCATTGCAAGAAAACAAGAACAGAATCTGATTTGATATTCAGAGATCTATATTTTTAAATTATATATTTTTCAGAAAGAGAAAGCAAAAAGCACTTTCTCAGCAGAATGCAGGATAGGGAAAAAGAGGTTATTTTGTCTTGCAAGCTTTGTATTTCCTTTCCAATGATAATACCTCCCTAAAATGACTTGATAACATCTAGTTGAAACTTGCTGATCACTTGGGCCTTTTTCTGAAGTTACACATGGCTGCTGTACCTTATTTTAGGAGGCTTTATATTTATTGACCTATTTCTTTGTCTCTAGGGAAATTAATAAACAAATCTCTGTATAAGGCATTTTTCTGTAAAAGATATCTGGAAATATGTAAGTAGGAAAATGACACTAATTATTCTTGATTTTCAGCCCTTCATACTCATTCTGCTCAGGTTGATTTGCTGGTAAGCCACATTTTTCAACATAATAGTGCCATGAGAGTCTTAGTGCTTTAGTAACATGTAGCCAAGGCAATTCCTAAGTCACAATCAGTTAAGATTGTGAGCTGTGCAGCAGTGGTGTCATACAGTGACGTGGTGGCATTTGTGGATTTTAATTACATAGAGGAGGGCAGGAAAGCTTACCCCTTTTTTCCATTCCTTCTTTGAGTAAAGCTGATGCAACCAGTAGTGGGCAAAACTCAGGATGTGTGTTCAGGTGTAGAGTTCAAACATACACCTAATTTGGAAGCTTTTGTATTCTGCTGAAACAAAAATGCCACCAAGGGGAAACAACTCATGTTTTCATCAGTATTTAGAGTCCACATCGTAACACTCACTGGTGGCTGTAAGTGAGACTGTGATGGATTGAATCCAGATTTACAATTAAATGCTAATGTATTGGCTTTCTGTTGGAAAATCTGTGACCAGTTTAACTTTGGGCAAGGAGTTCACTAATGACATTCAGATTCCTTGGTGGAAATTTTTTAGGCTAATGGTAGTAACTGTGCATTGAGGTCAGAGCACTGAACAAGTGCACTTTCTTCCCTGGCTGGAAAACTCAGTCTTACAAATTTGTGTTTACAATATTTAAGGTTTTATAGAAATTAGGTATTTCCTTTAGAAATAGTAAATAAATTAATACAGTAATCCTGATAGAAGACAAGGATGTTGCTGCAGAATTATGCACAGACCTGACAGTGTAATTGAGCTTGGAAATCAAAACATAATTGCCAAAGGTGGGAGTGAAACTTGCAGCCATTGTGCTGACACAACCTGAAAGTTCAGCTTGTTTTAAAGGCTGGAGTTATTTTAAAACAGAGTTTTGATATGAAACTGGAAAGGGTGGTGGAGGGAAGTCACCCTAATCTAGTATGCAAAGGTACTGTTTTGGGAGGGTGTTTTTTCACTGAATGTGTAGCTCTTAAGTGTATAAGCCACCTGTGAGCTGATTGATTGTGTGCTACGCAATTTTTCCCAATTTTTTTGTGTGGCTTCTTTATGGTCTGAGAATATAAATAAGGCCAAGTAGACAGGCAGAGGAAACCCAGAAAGCTGATTTTTCCTGCAGTCTGGAAAGCACTTGTATTTATTTTCATCTTCAGATGAGCATCACTAGCTGCTGGCTGTTCAGTAACTGGGTTTTTCCAAAATTGCATCACCCAGAGATGCATCTAGGTGGTCTGGTGTGTTGTGGGAGCCCCTGGCTCAGGGAGGGCAGGTACATCTGTGTCTTTGCCCACGTGTGAGCCCCGTGTCAGAGCACACAGAGGAAACGAGTGTGTCTTGTCGAGGGCTGAATCATCCTGTTGGAACAGAAAATGCTGTCGGAGGACTAAGGTGGCTTAGTTTTCCAAAACACACTGTGAGACAGGAGAGCGTGATGCATTAGCTCCTGATAAAAAGGGCTTCTCTAGGAGGCATCTCTTCAAAGCTGTGTGCACTGGGATCCCTGGGGGAGCTATTGCAATTCCTCGGAATTCTTCTCCAGCCTTTCGGGAGCCACCCAGATGAAAGGGTTTGCCGGTTTCGCAGTGCCTAATTGTAGGGCTGTTCTCTGTTCTGCTTTTCAAAGTGTGCCTGTGGAGATGATAAGGACACCTTTCTTGAAAAAGTAACTTTCCAGACTATTAAATGTTGTATTGAAACAAAAAGTTTGGTAGTTGGATATGTCAGTTTCATACCACTTCATTCTCCATGACCACAATGCCTTTGTGATTTTAGCTAAATGTTTAATTACTTTTCTTAAACCAAAGCATCACTTTCCTTTGCATGGGTATCCTTTTGCATAGTAAGAGAACTTACAAGAGTACTTTAGGTTCTAACTGGTGTTCTTTGTCCTCTCCATTATGCATTTCCCAGTCAACTGACACTTTTATCCAGTATTTACTCTGATATTTCACTGCAGTTGCCCTCTCTGGCATTCCCTCACTGCCTCCCTTCCTCAGAGGTATTGCACATAATTCAGTCAGCTCTATTTAAATAGCAGCACTCCCTCCCAGTACAAACAGTCAGTCAGATGTTAAACAGTGAGGGAGACCGACAGTGGAGGAGGTACCGGGTGGTTCCAGGCTCTGGAGGAGAGTTCCTGCTGGAGGGAAGGAAAGGGCACTTTCCATTCATGTAATTCTGTAGTGCTGAGAATCAGGGGGAAATCACTGCTGCAGACATGAGAAATGAATCTCACTTAAAATTACGCAGACCTGTCCAAGTTATAGTAGAAGGTAAGACAGGTCAGACAAAGCACTGTCACTTTAAGCACATTTTTCCACCTCCTCCTGTAGCAGAAGGTGATTCCAAATGGCTCTGACTCATCCCCAGGAGGTGCCTGTTGGTTTTTTTCCTAATAACAGTGTGAGTTTAGTGAGACTGTCATTAGCACGATATCTATAGCTTTTTTAAAGGCTCTGCTGCATGTCCTTTTTCTTCTTCTCTATGTACAGCACAGAGCTGTTTTAATATTTTTTCTGGGAACTCGAGACCTGCTCATATTTTCTCCAAAAACAATGAGATTAGAGCATTCCCTTTTGGGAATTCAGAAGCTTAGTTGGGTTACTGCACTCCCTGTTCTGTACTTGTTCATCAAATTGGGATTAGATGTGGTTTCCTGGGAACTGCAGGGTTAAGGGTGCATTTAAAAGAAAAGGGAAAAATCGTTAATGGCAATTGTTTGAGTGTTTAAGTGTCTAAGGGATTCAGTGTTCCACAGGTAAAAGGCATGGACATAAGTAATGTTGGAGAATGCTTCTTGAAATGAAAAAACAGAACTTAATGTGTATTTTATTTATGCTGTGTTTAATTTTACAACAATTTAATTTCTTGTAAATAAATTGTAGTAAGAAATGAGCTGGTATGAGCATTGGGGAGGTGGTGGGAACTGTCAGTATTGCAGAGTCCATGATTCAGATTCTGTATTTCTCATGGGTCCTGAGATCCCGGATAGCTCAGCTTCTTACAAATGCAGTAATTTACACTTGGGTGGCCTTTCAGGTTTGACATATTCCCAGGTGACAGAGGTGAATGTGTTGCTTCCCTCACAGCTGCCTTCCGCCTTTTTGGTTTGTAAAACCCTAAAATTTTCCATGGGAGGAGCAGATCCTTGCACAGCGGATGTGACCCTGCTGATAACAGATGCTGTTTCCCTCTTCACCTTTTGTTGACCCAACAGAGATAGTGAACAGCAGGCCTTTGAGGATCTGTAAACCAGAAGTAAAAACCACTGCAAGTGCAAGGATGATCTGCAACAGGAACATGCTCTTGCCAGTACCTAAACCAGTTCTGAAAAACCCAGCTGCACAGAGGACTCCTGTTCACAGTACAGCTTCCAGTTACTCAGCAGACTGATTATACAGGTGCCACCTTTATATTTGAAACCAGCTGATGACCTTTCATTAAAGGGTGGCATTTTAATCTAGCATATATTGTGTCTGCTCGGTCTGAAATCCTTACACATAACCCTCTCTTCTCTCTCATTTAGCAGCACTTGATGCATTTCATGGAGTGTGACACAGCTGATTTGTTGAAAGAGAATTGATAATAGAAAGCAGCCTTGAACAAGGATGTGGTTTTGTTTTCTGTTAAATCATCGTTGCCATAGTGACCTAAGATCTGTTTAGCACTCAATAGGTATATCATATTCTGGGCAAAAGTTAGGGATTTTTCAATATTCCTCTAACAACTGTCTTACACAAGTAGGTGTGTATGTATATTCTTTCTTCAAGAAGTCCCTGGTTCTCTTACCCTGCTCCTGTGAGTACCTGCTGTATTTTGGCTGGTGGTGTCCCTTCTTTGCTGAAGTAATTTCAAGGAAGTTGCATAAATAACATATCCATCTTGTCAAGGTTGGGGAGTATTTTTTTCCCAAGGAGAGTTTCATGGACTGCTGTGATAAATGCAAAAATATGGAGAATATGAACCATGCTAAGGAGTGGTCATTCTTATGAATCGGTGACCCAGTTTTGGAGGAGGGGGATGTTTTTGAAGCTGATTCACATGGCTGGAGTCAGGAAGTCTGAGTTCTTCTCCTGCATCTCTCAGGCTTCTCATGTTCCATCAGGTGTGATCAAGGCCATGGTGCAGCTGCAACCTTAACTGAGATTTTCTTCTCAATTGGAAAGTGGGGGATAGTAATTCTGCTCTTTGAGTTCTTTACATTCCTTGGGAGGTGTTGAAGTCTTCAGTGCACGCTTGGAGAGTTGCTGCTCTAAGCAGAGATGCTCCACCTGGCATGGCAGTCAGACCAGTGTCTGTGAAAGTCTCACTGTGTCTGGCACACTGTGTCAAACACAACTCCTCCCTTTCCATTCCTGATTTCTGGCCTGGGGCCAGTTCCTGTCCCTTGGCAATGATCTGGCAGATTTGGCCACTACCTCGGTGGCAAGCTGTGGTCAGCCTCCAGCTCTGCAGTGGGGTGGGTGCATCTGGCAGCATGTCCTCATCCCTGTTAGCAGAGGTCTGACAGCAGGAGAGCAGATTTTTTAGATAGGCTTGACCTTAGAGCTTTTTGGACACCAGCGTGGCAACCAATGTAATATTCAGTGCTGCTGGAAGTCTCAGGAGGTGTCAAGCCTTTCTCATGTTAAGCTGGCCAGAGAGAAAGGGTTAATTTCTTACAGGCTGCTTAGACAAGGTCATCTTGATCATGGCCTCTTCAGAAAGTCTTTGAGATATGTCTTATTTTACTCCCAGAAATTCAAATAAGCAAACCTTCAGAAGTGCTCCTTCACCTAGGTTTGACAGTAAAGTAGAAGAATGTCCTTGTTTTAAAAAAGAAATCTATATGAATTTCAGCTAAATAGTACATTTTCCCTGCTTATTTGACTCTCCTGTCATGGTACATATTCCATTACACGACCTTATTTTCCCTTTTTCTTAATAATGAACTTCTGTTCTGTGCTTTTAACTTGCTTTAGATCTGAATTAATTTGAAGTTCTTCCCACTGCTGGTGTCTGCCGCACAGGTTTTATATATTTTAAGCTCATATGTCCTAATCTTGAGACCATTTTTTTCTTGTCATCTCTTTGATGGACAGTTTTGGCCTGTCCCTTTTGCTAAAGCTCCACAGAAGTGATATTTCAGCCCCACTGCAGATTGGAAGGGGTTTTTTTTTCTGCACAGTGTGGGGTAAGCTGTTTCTTACTGGCAGCTCTTATATTTTTATCAGTTTCGTAAGGTTAATTAATGCAACAGCCTCCAGTCTTGGTTGTCTTAAATATTTAGAGGAAAGAAAGAAATTTATGCACATTTTTTGCCGCTGAGCTAGATTTGGTTGAACTTCTGTTGGATTTCTGAGTTAAGATTCCCAACTGGTATAAATCAGCGAAATTCCAGCTCTGTGGAGGATCTGGTCTTCCTCAGTTGAATCTTGTCACTGGACCTGAGCTACTTTGCACTGAGCATATGACAGTTGCTGCTGTATTTTTGTGTGGAGAATGTGGGCTATATTTCTGCTATCTTTTATCTCTCTGTATAGAGAAAGACAGGTGTGTGTGTACATTTATACACACACAGACATGCATGGATGTTTATACACACAGTCACCCACACACAGAAAATTGTGCTGGAAAACCCCCTCCCTCTTTTTCCTGTCATCACTACTGGACTGATACACCCTCGACTTTGACTGACATAGAACCTCACTGAAGATTTGAGTCACAGTGTCCAAATTTGTGTCCATGTACCAAAAAATTTTAAACCCAACTAACCAAAATCCTGCCAAGCATTAATACCCAACTTGGAGATACTTAGGAACAATGCAGCTCCAAGCAGAAATAATTTAGATTTGCCCCATGGGGAGAACCCCATGGGTCATTGGATTGAGCACTCATTTCACTATACAGAGCAGGTGGAATCTTTTCTTGTGGTCCAGAACACATAAAACCACCTACTTCCCTGGAGGAGTGGGGAGGGAAGGATGATGATGATGGGCAGGTTGGGAGGCTGGGAAGTCTGATAGATTAGATGAGAATATTGTTCCAAGAAAGCTCAGAAATACCTTTGTGTGATTGTGGAGCAGAGTTGGGTGTCTCCATGCTGGTAGTCTTTTTGTCCGTTTTCTTATTAGGTTAATCTCAGCGAAATTAACGCTGGCTTTCTCATAACAAGTGAGCCTGACAGTAAATTCTTCCATGTCAAGAAAAAGACAAATTGTACTGTACTGCATATTGTGGCATAGTACTGCTAATTGCTGAACTTGATAAATGTCTTCTGATAGGTTCTGTAGTTAATGAGCAAAGATGTTAATTGCCCTTATCTGAAATATCTGTATTTGCAGGAACGTTCTCTGGAGCCATGGATGTCTTCTAACAGAGATTTATTTCAAATCAGCCATTGTTTTCAGCAGTTTCAGAGTCCATTACCCTTTGGTATCAACTGAATAGTCTCCACCCCCATCAAAGTTTTGAGAGCAATCAGCTCTTTCTATATATTATTTAGCAGGTCTGAATCTTATTTGGGTATGGAAGACTTACATGTGATACAGCATGCTCAGCATCCTGGGCTGCAGCAGCAGCATGGCTCATTCTTAAGAGCAGCCAAGAGAGAAATAAGCACCTGACAGTGGAAGGGTCTGGAATAGCCCCGTTTCCCCCCACCATCTGGAGTATTTAATTGGGAAAGTCATTCTCCGTTGTTGTGTTGGTGGGAGTTGTCAGTCTAAATATGTTTTAATGCAAATAACCATCTCTATTTGTAGAATTCATCTTTTCTAGATGCTTTCTTTGGAAAATATGCAGCTAAAGATTTAGTGCATTATTATATGAGTAAGTGCATACGAGCCTCACATTAACAATGGACGTCATGTTTATTCTTTCCCATTTAGAATTTCCCATGGAAGCAAGTGGGCAGATTTTTGCATTATTGATTAGTTTGCTGCTGCTGACTTTTCCCAGAAACACAGGAGAAAACCAGGCTTACACAGAAGCCTGCATTTTCTTCCAGTTTTGGAAGGCCTGGATTCCCAATAGATTTGATTTGTAGTAGGTTTTGGTGTATGCCTATTCTGGTGCCAAGTTTCAGAGCTGTATGATTAATAAATCTTTATGGAATTTAAAAAAGACAAAGCTCTCTGTGAGGTTAAAACGTACCTGATTTCCCAGTGGAGAAGTTGCATGTTTTGTTAGGGGGCTAAAGGCTAATGGGAAGAGAAAAATGTTTCATTTTTTGTTTGTTGTAAAACATTGCATTTTTGTTTATGTATCTCTTAGAGTTTTTCTGAACATTTTTGCTGTTTTCAACAGCAAGCAGCCAGGAGTTCAAACGGTACCTGTAAATCTGTAAGCTGACATCTGTAGATTCTTTGGCCAAACTTTAAGTCAGGGATTGATTTTGTAGAGTGAGGTAGAATAGTCCATTATCTGTCTTTGTTTCATAGATTTCAGACTTTGCCAGGAAATACAAATCTCCTTTCAAAAATGACAACTTTAAAAATAAGAGTCACTGTTTTCTTAAATGAAGGCATTTTCAACTGAACTTGACATATTGTTGTTCAAAATGCTGTGGCTTTAGACTCATACCAATAATTAAACTGAGGTATTCAGGTCCTCAGCTCCTCTATATGTTTCCCCTAAGTTATGTTAACATACTATTTTCTGTTTCATGTTAGAAATGGGGATGAAGGAGCTCAGAAGTAATCTGGCAAAAGCTGGATGAGTTCCCTGATCTGCCTGATGCCACAGCCAGACAGATGTTTGTACGGGCAGAGACAAAGTTGGTGGATGGAGGTGGGAATGCTGCTTAAGAGTAGTATTGATGCCAGATGCTTCATGGTGACCCACTGAGGATCTGTCTCATTTTAGGTGTTTTCAAACCTCTGAATCCACATTTCTGGCCTTGCGTGTTGTTCCAATTTGACTTTCCCATGGAGAGACCTGGGGGTGAGGATGCAGCTTCTGGGGGATGGGTGCAAGCAAGACCAGCTGCACCATGAGAACATGCAGCACTTGCACTGCTTATTTATCAACCACAATGATTCACTGTGATTGACATTCGCATACCTGAATGCCAAAATAACCGGTGTTTTAAGAGAAACCAGTGACTCAGGCTGTGGTTTTACCTCAGGCCGTTTCTTGATAAATGGCTGAACTGTGCTTGGTCTTGAGAAAACACTGCTGAGGAACAGGGCTCTATCCTTGCATCTCTCTGTGTGGAGAGGTTAGGGAAAGGACGCCTTTGTGTGGGGCTGATCTTCCCCTTGTGAGTGCCTGGTCTCTGTGAGGAGCACCACAACTCTGTGAGCTCTGGGAAGACTCAGGTCTGATGACAGCTCTCTTTTGGTGCTTTTTCAGGCATTTCTGCCCAGCCCTGATGTGGGAGCATGGTCCTCAGTGTTGGACAGCACAATTTTAAGGAATACTATACAGTGATAAATCACTGTGCTTTAGACTCTCTCAGTTGTGAAACAGGTGAAGTTGCCTGTAACTGGTGTTTTCAGAACTGAAAATATTTCTCAGAGCATGGTGTTTTTAGTGAAAGCAGAAACAATGTGTCTGATGATGCTTACAGGGATTGAAGTGTATTTAGGCTGCTCATTTTTTGAATAAGATGGCAAACAATTGTATGTGTGTAGCATGGCTAGATAGAAGGTGTGGACATGGTATCATATGAATGCTACATAAAGTACCTTATTGGCTTTCATTTAGAGTGGTTTACCATCTTCATAATTCCATTTTATGGTTTCAGTAGTCTTCCCCTCCTTTGCAAACTGCAGAGCTCTGCTCCTCCGTTCTCTGTAAGGAAAAGGATTGTCTTGTGAGAAGACAGTGGCTATGTGTATGGCTACAGAGCTGTGGTTGAACTGGCTCAGTTGTCTTTAATGCTATTCAAATGGATGATTTAAGGTATAGGAGAAGCTTCTCTTGAGTACAGATTCTGTGAGAATTCCTCAAATCCTCTTTGAAGTTAATGGAGGGTATTAAGGGCAGTCAGCACCTTCTTAAAAGAGAAATTTAAATTGCTTTGATTCATTTCATTTTATGTTTGCATTAACTGGTTCTGGTTTTTTCCCTTCTCCGGTCTTTCAGAGCATGTTTTTGATAACTTTGCCCCTGAGCATACTAGATTTTATGTTGGCTGTTTTGATATTTTTCCCTGAGCGTTGTAATGCTGATTACCAAAGGATCTTGGGCCTTTGGCTTCCTGTGAGAACGAGATAATTACTCTCCAGTAGGCAATGCATGACGTACAGTATCAGCATTAAGCCACTGGGATTCCAGTCACTAGTGTAGAACAATATTGTGGGTAAATGAATAAGCAGAAGTTTATCATACTTCCTGCATAACAAGGTTTTCGTTAAAGAGACAGTGAGAATTGTTTTCACCCAGGGCTGGTGCGAAATGAGCGCTGCTGCAACAGCCGTTAGGGAAAATGATATTGAGGTTGAGTTCTGTGGCTCACTGGGTTTTTCTTGCTGAAAAGACAGCTGAATTCTTGTAACAGCAAAGGTGGGTGACAGGGCTGTCACTGCATTTTTGGTGGATGACGTTTATGGGCTTAGAAACATGTATGAAGTGTATAACTCCAAAGTACGTTTCCAGATGCACCACCTACTTAACTTATGGAAGAAAGTTGTACCAATTAGAAGTAGAGACGTTCCAAATGCAATTTGCTTATTTCACACTCGCCCCCAGGAATCCTGTGTTGTGATTTTAGGAGCTGGCCCTGTTTGACCCTGAAATAGATGTGGTTTCTCCCTTGCCTTCGTCATTACAAGATTGTCATTTAAAAATAACTTCTGTATTGGGCACAGTGGGAGTGAGTTTGAGAAGTTGAAGTTATATGTAAATCAGTAATAGTGAGAAAATAATTCATAAATTTAATGAGCTCTATTCTCTTGAAAGACATGGTCAAGTCTATGGTTTATCCATGAGGTGGGATTAATTATTTTTGTATGAAAATAGTTTCTCTGCCACAGCAATACTGTTCAGTTCACTTATACTGTAGCACAGCAAAGTAAATTATGTCTTTGGAGGACCTCTGTTAAATATTCAATTAGTTAAAAATTACTTGCATAAAGTACAGTGTATGTAGGCATACTCAATAGATACACAGCTATAGCACTGTGTATTTACTTAGTTTAAGACATAATTTCATGTGTGCTTGCATAGATACATTTATATTTCAGCTTATCTCAGAGATAATTGTACTTCTGTAATGCCTAAGAATTACAGGGATACTAACAAGGAGTTTCATGTTTAAGTTTGTTTTCCTGCAACTATCAGTTTCTACTGTACATTTAATTGCAAAACGCAGTTACTTATTTATGTTTTAATTGTGACTTTGATTTTAAACCATCAGCACTCTCTGCAGGAAACCAATACTTACCTATAGGCCGAGATGAGTATGTTGGTTGCTTTGCTTTTGCTTGAGTCTGAAACTTGAGGGCTCTATCTTTGGACCCCCAAGAACCACTGTCAAGTGAAGGAGTCTGGATCTTGATGATGTGGTTGCTCAAAATTGCAGCTAGGGAAGAGAACAAGGATGTGTGGAATAAAACAATCTTGCTATAGGACTGTGCTGATCTGTCTGTGTGATTGAGATGCTTCTTCATGCATTGAGAGCATCTGCATGGACAGGCCCCTTCATAGCTCAATTCAGCCTGGAATTAGATTCCATTGATTTTTGGGTCCAAGACAGTTTGACATTTGTGTATTTCAGGCACCTTGGACTGGCCTGGTTTTGTTTTTATGTGGGTGATCTTAACACTTGAACAAGTTGGAGGAAGGTGGATGGATGGGTCTCTTGAATGACTTGGGTAGGAATTTTGCTTTTCAATTTGATTTTGCAGATACTTTCAACACCAAGAGTAATTTTCATAGTTCTGTTCTTACTTTGAAATTGTGAAACTTATGATGGCTAAGTAATCATTTTTTCCCCTTCTCCTTTGTTTTCTTGCAGCCAACTGGGTACATGGAAAACTCCATTTCCTACAGTGCTATTGAAGATGTTCAACTGCTCTCCTGGGAGAATGCCCCTAAGTACTGTTTACAGCTCACAATCCCGGGGGGTACTGTCCTACTGCAGGTACAGTAAACATAAAAGCACAACTTTCTTTCTCTCTTACTGTGAATCTTCTTCAGCTTCTTGCTGTTTCCTGTCCATGATATCCTAATTAGGTGGACTCAGAAAAGGCAGAGAACTTGGTGCTGTTAAATTATCTAACCACCAGAAAATTTGCTCAGGGTGATAGCTCTGAAACTCTTTGTGGCATTTACTGATCAGAATGGAAATTTTGGGCCGCAGTGATTAAATCTTCTTGCTGAACTTGTGCACTAAAGTGGTGCTCTGTGTAAAGGCACATTGATACGGGTCTGGAATGATTGTATTTTTACATATAGTCCTATTCCTGCATGTAAAAAGTTAAAAGTTTCATCCTTGAATTAATGTAGGAAACCCAGAACTTGCACTGGAACTGACAGATACCTATTTTTAAAAGATACTCAGTCTTCACTGAAATATTTTAGTGTATTTGTATGGATATCTATATGTGCTGATTCTCTGAAGTGTTGTTTTAAAACACAAGACACTGTGTTTACATTACTCCAGATTTCTTCATCCACTTGTGAGGCTTTATAGGCCCCCTTAGGTCACTGCAAGTTTTAGTGACAGAAAAGCACTCCACAGCACTGAGCTTTGGATATACTCTGGAGTAAGTAGGAAAAGCTGCATGGCCCCCAAAGAACTTTGAAAGGTCATAACTTTAAAATACCAAGCTGGCTACAACTTAACTCTTCCATGGTTCTCTCTCATGTTTCTCAACATTGTTTTGAAGATAGTTTATTTGTTACCCCTTGGGATTTTACTTTTTCAGTTGATAATACAGCCATGACTATGGTGTAAATGTGTTTCATCCAGATAGGACTGTGAAGATGAGCCATGATTTCCCAAAAGCTAGATTAGGGTCCTAGTTACTACTGAAATGTTCCTTGCCTAATGTATTAATGGAATTAATTAGACAGAAAGTTGTCTAAATTTCTCAAGTTGGTTGATTTTCTCATGATAATTTTGATTCTGCTTTTTCCATAAATTTCCCTAGTGGTGCTAGCATTTATGTTTATTTCAACAGATGGAGTAGTTACACCTGCCTTTCCAAATTCTGTTTCTGAGTCTTTATTCCTTAGTTTATGGCAGCTGCCTTTTTGGATCTGCTTAGTGGGATACAAGATAAAGCTTGAACCCACAGCTTCCTGCTGAGTGGAAAGGAAATTGGTAGGGTGTAGGCAGGCTGTAATCTGGAGCAGACTTACATTTGTCTCTTAAAAAAAAAACGGAAAAACCAACAAACCAAATGCATAAATAATTATGTTTGTGAAACAGTAACATCTTAGCATGGATACTTTGGCATTTTCTTCAGAAAGATTGGTGTCTATGTAACCTCATAGGAACTCACAAAGAAATGGAGTGAGCTGGACTTCTGTTTATTGTTACCTGGCTGAGCACTCTGGGTCAGATTACATTATAACTATGGGAATTGCAACATAAGTCAAAATACAAACTTTAAAAAATGTTTTTAATGTGACTTGGTCCTTGGTAGTATCTTGATTCATCAGATGTGGTCAGATTGAAGGGAGTATAAAATTAGATTTCCCTTATACAGTTGTAATGTGTATTCACAAATCCAAAACAGTTCTCAAAGTTATGTTTAGTCTGCTGAAGAAATCAAGTTGAAAAAGCCGGATTTATGAAGTAGTTGAGTTCAGCAGAAGTTGTCTAGTATGTCTAAGAAAGAGTAGAGGTATCCAAAAGACACTTTAACTCAGGAGCTGAGAAAGCCCTTGCATAGTTCAGTTAATTCCAGATTTCTGAGAGACTTCAATACATCTCTGGGAATTGATGACTTCCAGTTTTTTATGAAATCATTCTGCCCTGCTAATCTGAGCAGCAGCATGCTCTGATGTAATGTCCAGCTCTAGTATCAGGAGCTGTATGATAGTGGAACAAGTCAAACTAGTCCAAAACATGTTCCCAGTACTGTTTCTTCTGAAGTGTACTTTTAGTGGAATCGATATTTTTATTTTTTTCCAAAGCCTTTAAATAAAGTGTGTGTATATTTATGTAAAAATGTCTAAATGAACTGTTTTGACTACCCCAAGTTTATTTTATCTGATTAGTATAAATATTATATCTTGATCTATGTTTTTGCACATTCTGCATTGTAAATTCTTTAATACTATGAGATATTATTGACATGATTTGACATAAAATGAAGCAGTTTAGTACTTTGAATCACAGGCTTTCCCAATTTTTCATTTTTGAGAAAAATTTAAGCTTCCAATTTCTGCTTCACTGAAGGCAGAAGGTGGATTTATGAAAGGCTGGTCCTGCTTGACCAACCTGACCTCCTCCTGTGACAAAGTGACCTGCTCAGTGGGTGAGGTAAAGGCTGTGGAGGTTTAGATTGGCTCTTAGGAAAGAAATTCTTCATCAAAAGCATTCTCAGGGCATAGGCTGCCCAGGGAAGTGATTGAGTCACCATCCCTGAAGTGTTTAAAGATGTAGATGTGGACCTGGGAACGTGGCTTAGTGATGAGCTTGGCAGTGCTGGGTTAGACGTTGGATTTGATCTTAGAGGTATTTTCTAACCTAAACAATTCTGTGTGAGATGCCACAGGAGAGCCCCTGTCCATGTTCAAGTTTTCATCCCCTCTTGTCTGCTGTCACCAGTGTCTATTTCTGGCTTATTAGTGCACAGTAATGAGTCAGAGAGGGAAGAGTGCCATTACCTTTCCTTACATCATCCCAAAGCCCTCCCATGGCAACACTGACCCATCCCAACCTATTTTAACACATGAAATCTGACAGGCAGTGCTGGAGGTGATGCAGCTCCTCTTAGGAAATCTGATCACAATAATAGGACGTGTCTACCTGGGTTTCAGAGGGAGACCTGGTTCCCAGGCAGCAGAAGCTTAATCTGGGCTGGGTGCACATTTAGAAGTTATTTTCAAGTGTGGAGTTCTTCCCACTCAGTGTTTGTTGAATAAGCACAGCTATCTGAGCGTTTCACTGCCTGGCATTTGGGGATTCCCGCTGTCCCATGTGGGAGTCATGGACAGTCAGGTTTCTGGGGATCATGGACTGTCAGTTTTCCAGACATACTGAGGGCTTGTGTTTTCTTTCCCCCTGCCAAATGATGTGATCCCTGATCCTTTCCATGAGCAGCAGTCAGAGTCGCAGATTTTTTTCTTCCCTCTATCCTCTTCTTTCTATCCAGTTGGGATAGCAGGTGTGAAAGAAGGTGTTGCTGAAGCTGGCTCATAGGCCACAAGCTCTTGAGGCCAGGAAATAGGAGCTAAATTTAGCTTTTGACAAAGTGTGAGCTCTTTAGTATCAGGAATAGCAGGGCTTCCTTGAGCTGAGCTAGGCTTCTGCTGTTCTGCTTTCAGTTTGTAAAGCACAAGGTGTGATTATGGTGTTGTGTGGATGATTATGAGGGGGATGCTACCCTTGATAGTGAAATAACTGGAAGAACCTTTTGAAAGAGATTGGAAAAAAAACTTGCAGGATAATTTCATGAGCCTCTTCCAAATGTAGGAAGAGTCCCAGGAAAAAGACTTTGGTATTTCAGTCATGATAATACTGCCTTGCTCTCCTATGGTGTCCTTTCTTTTAGCCTTAAAGCCACCACTTCCATCCCTGTCGCTTGTGTTGTTTTATTCATTTCTTGGCAATGGAGTGTAGTCAGAAGGAAAAACAAACAGAGCAGGAAGCCTTGACAAGCACAACAGTCACACCTTCAGCTCGGTGCTTGACCACGCTGTTTGTGCCAGGGAGTCCCCAAGGTAAATGTTTCCACTGGGTTTTTAGTAATATTTTATTTTAGTCTCCTTGGAGAACCTGCCTTTTGTTTTAAGTTCCAGTCCAGCCAATGCTGCTGGTTTGGAGAGGTCATACAAGGACCACAGGCCAGCAGAGGCAGGGAATATTTTAAGGAGGAAAAGGGCATTTCTAGCAATTCTCAGCAGTTCTGTGTGTACTGTGGGTTAAGCCAGAAGAGTGGCAGGTTTCTCTTGCAGGTCTGCCCAAGTCTGAGTTGCAATGCTGGAGGTGCAGTGCTGGGGTTTGCATCAGCAGTGTGAAGGTTTTGTACTGCTGTGTACTTGCCATGGGGCTTGGCTTCCTGCAGCCCTGGGACACTGCACTGTTCCCGTGGCTGATAGTAAATGGGGGCAGAGAAGCCTGTGCTGTTTTATGAGTCCCAGTAATGAATATCAGCTGGAAAAAAAAGCACAGCAAAACTCCCATCCTGCTGACCAGAAAACAAGCAAGGGAGGGAGAGAATCATGGAAGAAACTCATGAAGAATCAAAGCCAAAATCTGGGTCAGCAAATCCCACTTATTGCCACATCTTTTCAGATGGCAAAATCCCCTAGAAGCCTCTGTGTGAAGGACGCTGTTGCAAGGAAAAACTTGGGAACAGTTTGCTACATGGACAAGCCTGTTCTTGTATTCTGAATAACACACATGCCAGTAGCAAGGGATGTCATGGTGGCAATTTGCTGTTAAAGGAATGGCAGAGATCTTCACCATAGTTTTTAGATTGCTCTAAATTGCTATTTCAGGTATTCTGTTTCACAGTAACACACAGGTTCCTATTAAGTTCCCTCCTTGCCTGGATACAAATTATTTCAGGGCTGTAACACTGGCATGAAGCAAGTGTTCAGTTTCCTATTTTTGTGAACAAAACCAAAAACCTGCCTTTAAAACATTCACTGCTTTTAATAATAAACTTGTATTACTACTCATTGACTAAGAAATGAAATAGTTGGGGTGCAGAGCAAATACTTCCTTTTTCAGCAGAGATATAAATTTACTCTTGTTGACCAAAGCTTTGCACTTAATTTCTTGTACCATTTTTCTCCTGTGAGCTGTCTTTTTAAAGCAGGACAGTTTCAATCCTGTGAGTGAAGTTTGTAGTACAACTGATCCCAGGTGGCTGTTCCTCTGTGACTGAACTTTTACACCCCAAAAATGAGAATAGAAAATCCTTCAGAACACAGTTCTAGGATCAGTTAATCTTAAAAAAAAATACTGCCAACAGGAGATGTTCTTAAAGTAGATATTCTTCATCCTCATTGGAATAATAAATAAGCTGCAAGTAATTTAATCTTCTTGCACCTTTTAAGAGTTTTGCTCCCACATTTTCCTGTTTTCTAAAGTATTTTTCTGCTATGTTGTGGTTCTACAAAAATAGTGTGAGGTCTTGATTGTGCAGGAAGCTCAGTTGGACTGTGTGTCACCCACTACTGTTAAAGCCACTGCATTTGAGAACAAATTATTTGCAGAATTGGGGCCTAAACATACTAAACACACAAGGGGCCTGAAGTATTGTTTTACGTACCTCTATATGTAAAACTGCATTGAAGTACAACGAAGAATTATAAAATAATCATTGTACTTCAGTCCTGTCTCTTACTATTTGTGACAACAGCAGGCAAGACCTTTCCAGCTGAATTCTTTTTTTTTTTTTTAAGTTGGAAAGGTAGCTGTCAAAACAGTGGGGTAGAACTGGACTCACTTCAAGGGCAAGGCTGAAAATAAGAAAAATTTCTTCCATGTGTTTAGAATTCCTGAGAAAAGCCTGGTTTAAAGTCTTTTCTGTCTCATTTTGTCCTTTTTATTGTACCCTAGAGCTGAACAAATATAGTAAACTATGCCCTTAGCTGCAGTAAAAACTGTAGGTGTCAGTTCCCAGGAAGTGACGACTTCAGCACAGAAAGCCTGGGTTCTGTCAATGCACATCAGATAAAACTGTAAATGTTTGTGTGCAGCCCCATAAATGAATTGTGGTTCCCTCCACTGCTTTCCACTTTGATGCTCGTTGCTTAAACTTCAGAAATGTTACTCACAGTAACCCGAATGCTCGAGTAAGTCAGTGCCTGCAGAGTTGGCTGGGCAGCTGAGCACCCACAAGAGCTTGGTGGTTCTTTTTTCATCCTGGCATGCTATGAACTGTTCCTTTGGTAAGAAAGAAACGCTCCCTGTAGTGCCTTCTCAGTGTAAGGCTGAAAATGAGGAGGGAGGACCAAAGGATGCTGTGCAAGAGTGAGATCTTTGTTTTCCTTAGCGAAAGATCCAGCGTTTCCTGCACGGTGCTGTGGTTTTGCTGGAGGCAGGTGGCTGGAAGGGTGCACTGGGAGGATTAGCCCCTGCAGCCTGGGAGAGATGGGGAATGCTGGTGTCACACAGCTCCCTCAGGATAAGGGTGCTTGGGGTGAAGCACTCAGTCTGTGCTGAACATGGTGTGAAGAGCGCTGGTGAAATGGCCATTGGCCTTCCAAGCTTCTTACCACTGAGTCCTGATCACTAGTAGAATTGTAGGGATTCTCTACAGGTTTGTTTTTCTATTTTCTGTTCACTTTTTCTGTCTTCTTTGTCTTTGTTTTTCTGGGAAGTGGTCTTGAATAACAGCCCGAGCTCTGAGCATTTAGAGTGGTTCAGACTCCCAACCTAGACCCAGGTGCCAGTTTGCTTGATCACTTCCCTACAATAACTAACTTGATCACTTCCCTACAATAACTTCCCTACAAAAACTAACTAATAACTACTCTATGTGTAGACAGTGCTTGGTTCCACACTTGCAACCCGATCACTTTGCTAATTTTACTTTTAAAATTTTATTTGTATATTGCTGCCATAGAGTTGTGCAAGTCTTTCCTTGCCAGTTTTGGTTTTGTGTCTTGCAGCATTCTTCATTTCTTCTCTCTCCCAGTATTTGCAGTCCACTTGTGCCTCCTCCTCTGCATGATGCTGTTGTTCTCACTAATAGTTGAGGCTCCAGTCACTTCCACCATCTATCCACATATAATATTCTCTAATAATTAGCAGTGGTCTTACAATCTGTGCTACTGACATCATTAAAGTAGGAGGATAATTAACAGATCTCAATTTAGGGCTTCAGCATTTGCTCTTACTTTCAGACCAGGGACTGAATCAGGCTGACATTTTGCCTCTTTGAGTGATGTACTTCCTTCCTCTAGAATAGTTTTGATTTTATTGATTTAAATAACAGTATCTTAGTTTGTATAGTTCCTGTAAACTCAGTCTTCCTAATTTTTTAAAGGATGCAGTGGATGTGTACCTTGCATTATTATTGGTACAATTGCTTAGTATACATGAAGCCTACAAAAAACTTCAGTTTTACTAATTCTTTAAAGGGCTTTGATGCTAGAATTTGAAAGAGGTTTTGTGTTCTCCTGCATGAACCAGTTGTTTCCTTAAAACAAGAAAAAGAAAACAGGTTAAATTTGAAATAAAATTTTTCAAATAAGTCTGTTGAGGTTTTAGAGCATTCTCTCTGGACAAAGATAAGAAATATCTAAGAATATTTCCTTCATATCTTTTAAATTATGTTTAAAATATTCTTGTGCCTTTTGGTGGCAAATTGTTTTTTGACCTTTTCATTGTATTAAAATATAGTATGAATTATATTGAATTGAAATTTAATTCCATAGCATATAGGTAAAAAAGTCTGTCTTGTGTCATAATGCCACATATACGTAAAATACTGTGTAAATAACAGAAAATCATTAAATATTGCCTGACCAAAATGTCCTGAAGATCTGCACTCCAAATGTTTTCACAATTCTTCATTGCATGCAAAGAGAAGGAAATAGAAAAGGAAGTTTGTTTACATTTGTAGCAATTTCATATTCTGATATGTCAGCATTCTTGAAATGGAAAGTTTTTGATAAATTTTGTGGTCAGCCAAGATGATTGCCTTGACATCTATTGGAGGAGCAATTGATTCTCATTAAGATATAAATAATATGTAATACATGTATAAAAGGATATTACTCCATTTAATTCAGAGTAATCAGTCCAAATTTATGTCATTGAACCATCAGCAGCTGACCTTGAGATTAAACATATTTTTGGTAACCATACAGCAGTTTTACTTCTGGTATTCCTGCCATTATCAGTGAACTGAATGTGTGTTGGGGGATTAAATACATTCTGTAGTGTGGATTTTGAATACTTACCTGAAGAGGTGTTGGGGAGTGAAAACTGATAAGTGATGCTTTAATTTGCAAGTAGTATGTGCTTTTTGACTGGCAAAGAGCCTCACTTTTTTTTTTTTTTTTTTAACATGGATTTATAGGCTAACCTGTAATTTTCATTGTTTTTGTAAGACATTTTGAAACGTGAGTAAAAATTGCCCATTGGCAGCGTTGAGGTGGAGCTGGAAAAGCCAAAGGGCATCTCTACCCACTCAAATATTTCAGACTTATGTCACCTTGTTAAGGCATGCACATTTACGTCACTGTACATGCTTTTATATTTTTTAATACCAAGCCTTTTGACCTTTGGGGGTGTTGAACTGTTCCTTCATTGGCTACGACCTGGCTTCACACTGGGAATTCCTGGCAGCTGTGCTTAATACTGACAAAAAGGGGTGATGGCTGGGAGTGATTATTGCAACATTTATGCCATTGCTGCAAACAGTGTGTGCATGTATCTGCACGTCTGTGTGTGCTGTGCTTTTCACTGTTCTTATATCACTGAAAGAGCTAAGACATTATTTGAATTGGGGCCAGCTGAGGAGCAGGACAAGAAAAGAAACCAGAGTATGGAAAAAGCCCACCCCTCCTATTAAAATGTCAGCCCATCTTCCTAGTGTGCTTTTAGTGATTAATGGCAGAGGCAAATGCCCCAAGGCATTAAAGATTTGACCCACACCTGATTGAATTCATGGAGGATTTTTCACAGTCTTTGGGCTGGACAGCATTTCATAGAAGGTCAATATTTTGTAAGGTTTTGGTTCAGTATTTTATAATGCAGCGAGGTCTTTGTGTCACTGCTTTCTGTGAAAATAAACTGGTTATAATATAAAATACATGAGTGACCTGAAGCACTGGTAGAATCTAATGAGTCTGTAACTTTTCTTTATTGCAGGCTGCAAACAGTTACCTGAGGGATCAGTGGTTCCATTCTTTGCAGTGGAAGGTAAGTTCTGTACTTAATCTTCATTCTCTTCCTGCACAAATATTTTTTAGAATTCCCTGTTTGTTCATTGTCAAAGCGCTGAAAAAATGGACGAAGTCTTTTCTTGCAGAAACTCTAAATCAGAACATGTCTGCAGTTTTAACGTGTCTGTGTCACGAATGAAGTGGACAAATTAACTTGTTACACAGTCTAGCTTTGTCAACATGTGACTGGCTTCAAAGAGTAGATAGGCAATTAATTCACATTTAAACAGGACAGAGATTGGATGGTTTTAGTTTTGTATTGTGAAATGTAAATGTTACAGTGAGTACACCTCATCATATCCTCGGGATATTTCAAGGTTTTTTTGTTTGGTTGGTTTTTATTTTTCTGAGAAGCTAGAGAGAAAGTTGTATTTTAGAGTTGTTTACTGTATGTGTAACATCAATCAGTTATGCATCAGTCTATGTTTATACTTCAGGATGATTTGGATTAAAGGCAGTTTCCATTTCAGAGATTTCAAGCCCCTTCTTATTTTCAGTGGGAACAATGGACTGATTGCCCTGAGTAGGGAAAGTGCATCACAGTGACAACATTGTCTCTCAAAAGCAGCACATTCCTCATCAAAAACTATAGCTGCTGACCTTTGGATGGAATCTGCATGGATCTTTGATGCAGTTGGAAACAAGTTTTGGCCAGATGCTGAATAGGGTTGTCCTCCCTTGCCTTGCAGTGGGAAGCACAAGCAGTATCTTTTCAGCTCAGGACTTGTCTTCAGCAGGGTTTCAGTGAAGTCAGCCAAATTGGCTGTTCTGCTTATCAAGATTTCAGCCTGCTGACAGCAACCACATGGAAAAATATACGGAAGTTCCTCCCACCAAACTGGTTTTGTTGTAGGTGTATTTGATAGTTGCAAAACAGTTGTGTGGCAAAACTACAGTGTTGGTGTGCTTTGTGTAGCCATCAGTGTCTGGCAGAATCATGTTCTGAGCCGTTCCAGGTTCTTATCAGCAAAAGCCAAGTGTTGAGATCTCCTTTCCCAGACCACTGGCATATTCTCCAGCCTGTTACCCTGATTGTCCAAACGAGAGTGGGACAGTAGTGCTGATAGCAGAAGGCTGGGTTGTGGTGTAGCACTTTATTTTGGCCTCTTGACAATATCATTAACACAATACCCAGCCAGGCTTGATTTCTTTGCAACTCCTGAGGATAACAAAGCACTTAAAGCATGCAGAGGCAGTATCTCCATGTGGCCATTATTTTCTCTCCTGCTTTGGCAGGCAGGGATGATCAGAGAAAGCATGGATAGAAATGATGATGGAGTTTCTTTTTCTACCTCGCCCCAGCCAGGATGGTTATGGTACCAGTGTGCTGGTGGCTCATGCCCACCTTGTTCCTGCAGTGAGGGGAGGATTGAGGTTGGAGGTGCAACCCTGGAAAACATCAAGTAAGATATGATAAAGATGCAACATGGCCCTTACCATTCGACCCACCAAATAAATTCTTACAAAAAAAAACAAAAAAAAACCCAACAAAACAAAACAAAAAACCAAATCAGAAAGGAGAAGAAAGCAAGGCACGCTAGACAGAGTGACCTGGCTTGTTTACATGCCTTTCAGTCATGGAGAAGGAGCTTTGCTCTGTGGAGTTGTTTTTAAAGGAGTATTTCTTAAACTTTCCAGTGCTTCTGACCCGAGCCTCTCGTTTTGGGAAACTCTGAGTAATTTAACTTGGTGCAAAGTAGAATTTATTTTTGCTTCCCTGCTTCCCTTCTCACTGCCATTAAATTTGTTTCTGAAAAACAAGTGAAACACTATCTTGATTTGAAGCCCTTCCCCTTACCAAGAATAGCAAATTGTGTTTTCCCATAAGAACAGTGACAGGGTTTAGTCACTGCTCAGGTACCTGGCACTAAGAAATTCCTTTTTGCTAACATGGAGGTAATTTAGTTTTTGGTTTTTGTTGCTTAATAATTCAGGGGAAGAGCACCTGGCAACTTTTTGCTTTTTGACAGGTTTAAAGTGATATCCCAATGGGCTGAAGAAGCAGGACAAGCTGTCAGTGTAGAAGAGAATTGAGGGAGTGCAGTTGTGTGTCTACCTTAGTGAAGTTTATCACTTTACTGGCACCATAGCCTATGAATTTAAGAGCCAGGTGCCAAGGTTCATCTCACTCCATAATTTGTATGGTTTGTGTGATTAAGCAGGTAGTGAGGGAACCCATAAAAAACAGGAAACCTATTCTTCTGGAATGGGGCATTTACACAAAGCACCAGCTGGCAGAGAGATCACTGCAGCTGTATTATAATTGGGTGGTTGTGCTGATGAATGATATATTTGTCCAGTGGTCTTACAAATAATAGGTCAAAACATTTCTGTGGGATGTAGAACACAGATGCAAACTGGTGCAGATAGCTGTAACAGTTGTTCAGGGGAAAACATTCAACAGAGATGATCTTGCTATTGTTTGTACTTGTGTGATGGGAGCATTTAGGGAGCCCAGCTGAACCCAGAGCCCCAATGTACTTGGCACTAGATTTAAGTTTAATTTTCTCCTGCCCTGCCCAAATAAGGCTGGAGGAATCCACTGTACAAACTGATATTCTGAGAATTTCCAGCAGTGGGGATTGCCCTCTCTTAAATTACAATTATGGGAGCAGAGTCATAATCTGTCAGTGTCCTTCTGACTGTTTTTTCCTGGGCATGAAGTCTTGGGAGTCAGATGCTGCATGTACCCTGAGCTACATGGGAAATGGGTAGGAACAGTAAATAGCTGTCTCTCAAATACTTGGGGAAGCTCTTTAAGTTCAGGCACATATTTTGGTTTAGTAGGAAGGTGCTGAGGTCTGTGAGAGAGCTTTAATATGGTGCAATTTTAAGGTTTAACATGCTGTTGGAATTCAGTTTGTCAACCAGCACCCTGGAAATTATTTTTTTCTAGAGACAAACATGGAAATAAAAATCAAGAATAATTTCTTCCTATGATCCAGAGAATAATAAAAGAGATGGTACAGATTAACAGAAATAAAAGAGAACCAAACACGTAATTATCCATGTTTTAGATCCAGCTCCAAGAGGTTTTATGTGTCATCCAACGAACTAGCTGTCAAGGTGGTTGCACAGCTTTTTAGTTGTGTCTTTTTCCTTGAATACTGTGCTCATTGAAGTCAGCAGGGATGTAGGGACAGCATGAGTGTTCCTTATGTAGTCATCTTCTCTTTGGGTTTTCCATTCCAAACCCTCCCACTAAGGTTTACTCATAATTCCTCATTTAATCTGGTATCAGTGAGTATCACAGCTCCTAAAGGATTATTGGCCACCTCAGCTTATTTTTAGAAATCCTGATTTCCTTTGAGTTGTAGCTAAGCCAAACTATTTTGTCCAGAGAATAAACAGAACATGTTAACAACTCTCCAGTTCCTCAAACATAAATCATTAATCCATTGTGTAAGGAAAGTTCCTCTCAACCAAGGAGGTTGGATTGAAACCATGATACATAATCTTTGGTATGTGGAAACTGATAAGTCATAACTGTATCAATAAAGATAACAACACTTTCTGTGGATATACAAAAGAGAATAACACATGCAGTTCATTGCCCTCTCTGGATCCAGGGCACATACAGTGGTAACCAACCACTTCTGTAGGGGATGGATACAGCTAAACTTGGCTTTGAGGGATACTGGGGCTAGTAATTTTGGGACACACGCAAATAAGCAGATACATACTCCTGGTATTTTCCCAACCAGTTTCCATCTACTTTGTTGCTTGTTAGTGTATTTGGGCTAAAGCCTTTGTGTGCATTTGTAGTGCTGAGCACAGAGGGGTACCATCCTCTGTCGAAAACGTGTAGCCCCATTACACCACATGCTAAAAATATTAATCATTAAAGTGTAACTTGACTAATTTAGCACCATGTTGCATTTCAGTTAGAAAAACATCAGTGAGGTTTTTTTTCCCCAGGAGTCCTAAGGTGCAGAGTACAGGTACAGGCTTACATTTTTTAGTGGGAATTCACCTAAGTTCATGCAGGGCATGTTGAATTTTTTATCGGGCTTGATAGTAAGTCATGAACACTGCCCTCATTGTGGGGTGAGTTGCTCGTGTTTTCTGGTCAGCTGAGTGATGCAGCAGTCAAACATGTCAGTTGACAGCCTTTGGGGGAATGTCCTGAATTGACACAATACAGAAAGAATAGAGCCAGGTCTGTAGGAAGGCATGATGCATGACTCAAACTGAGCTTTGTGTGCCTCTGACCTGGATCTTCTAGAAAGGCTTGCCTGTACCTTGTCTTTCCCACTGATGCTTTTAACCGTGTGTCCCCTAATGAATCCTGCTGCTTGGTTAGGGAGTTTACACATCTCTTAGCAGGGACAGTGCAAATGTGTTAATTGTAGGATTGTTTAGGTTGGAAGGGACCTTTGAACATCATCTGGTCCTCTCTCCTCCCTCGCTATGCTTGTTCTCACGCAGTGCAGGGTTTACTTTGAGGTGGTAGGAGGTTGCTGAGAGCTGTGAAGCCCCAGAGCAGGCACTTGAGCTGAGCAGTGCTGAGCTGAGGGGAGCAGCCCCCTCCCTGTCCTGCTGCCTGTGCTCATGCAGCCCAGCATAGGTACACACCCCTGACTTGCAGTCAACACTCACATTACCTTTTGTTTTAAAATTCATTTTCAGCCCAGACTCCATATTTTGAATCCCATGAATTAGGAAACTGGAACAATGTTGTCTTTTGGGATTTGCAAACATTTTGCATTGAATACTAAAACAAGCGATGTTGGCCTTTGTTCAAAAACTTTAATTTTGGACTAATACTTCCCTGGTTCTCATAGGAATTGTTCTATCTGTGTCTTCAGGAAACAGATACTTCCATGCACAAGCAGCCTATTGATTGCAAAGGGATTGACTGTCAAATAAAGTCATACTTGACCTGAATGGTGATATGCTCTCTGGTCTTTTAGTGTGACCAGGCTATGAATCTCTTGTTCATTAGTATTGAATATATTTTATGCAATAGTCATGGCTGTGTATCAGTTATTGTATCAAATGGTGAATGTTCAGAGTGAGTTACTCTTCTCTGAAATTTAAAACTGCAAAATATTAAGTTAAGAGCAACTGTTCTTAAAGGTGTGGTAAAGCCTTCCTTGTGTAAAACACCTTTACAGCTTTGTCACCATGGTAACGATTAAAAATAGTGCTGATACAGGAGTGGGGGTTATATAGGATTTAAACGATGGCATTAAAGAAATTTGCAGCCTTAAATCTCAGTAAATCTTGCCTTAAAACTGTGAGATCTGGAAAAAGATCACATTGGATATAGTTAAAAGGGCCAGTGTGTTTAGTGACCTAATTTATGATCTGAGAGAAGAAGGTTTGGTACCCTGTGACAATTCCACAGCCTTGTGCTCTGCTGCATAGTGAAAATACTATTTGAAGAGCTCAGCAGTTCTTGGAAGTGGTAGTTCTGGACTTCAGATCTCTCCTTGGTGGTTACCAGCACACAAAACTCTCTTGGCTGTTTCTTTAGCTTGAAACACTCTGAGGTATTTTCACAGAACAGAGAAGTTTAAATTTTCTTTTACTTTAAGGTAAAACAATAAATAATTATGATACTATTAGGCCAATGATGGCTTTTTTTTTTCTTTTTCCTTTTGTGTCTATGTGCAAGTCAATAATATAATGATGGAAACCGAAGCTGTGGAATTAAGTTTTGCCTTTCAAAGCCTCAGGGCTTTGGGAGCATTGTGGGCTTTGGTGGCACAGTAGTTTTGGACAAGCAAGTTTATTGCTTGGACAGATTTAAAAAGAGGTTTTTAAGGTATCCTGCCTTTCCTCTGCATCATGATGCTGTTCTAGGCTAGACTTTGTACTCTGTAGGGAGCAGATGGGGGATCCAAGGGCTGTGTAAATGGATCTGTGTTGCCATGGAGTGGAACTGGTACCAGTCTGAGCTTTCTGGTGGACATAGTGAGACCATTTTTCAGTTTTGATGACTCTTCTCATGGTGAAGTTGATGTTTGCTGGCATGGTGAAGTTGATGTTTGCTGGCATGCTACCTTTTTATGAAAGGTAACATGAAATGCAGCTGTGTGTGCCTGATGTTCTTCTGGTGATTGATAAAACCACCCTGTCTGGTACAACTTCATTGCAAATTCAGGAGCAACATAATGGAAATCTTGTTGTACTTAGAGCCTTTTATTTCCATGACATTTGTTTTCTGTAGTTAAGTTGGGGGGCATGTCTTTTTGTCTTTTGTTTTTTTACTTTCTTTTTGGCTTGAGATATCTTCATGAGCACATGAAGTCTGTTGCCTCTCTCATTTTCCAGCAGAAGTTTGACAGTCTCAGGCCATCTGTTATCAGAAGTCACTTGAAAATTCTTGGCCTTGTTTTCTGTTTCTGGGATCTCATTTTGCTAGAGGTAGCTGTGCTGCCACAGCAGAAAGGCACAGATCTCACTTGGGAGGTGGAAATGAATAGATGAAAAACAGACAAGATGTTGACAGAAAGTTTTTTCTTCTATTCATTTTATGAAATGCTAGTAATGTTTTAAGAACTGGAACAGGTGGAGTGGCTAGATTTTTTTTAAGCTTTCACTGCCTTTGCACTGGGAAAACACATCACTTTTTCTGGGGGGCCACTGGAGCAGGTTCTTCCCAGAAGGTACATCTGCAGCAGTGGCAGCTGAGACTGGGCTGTGCTCTGTTGGCTTCACATGAATCACTTCAAATCTGGGAGCTGCATATCCATGTCAGCACAGCACTTTGTCCAGCCCAAGGAGGCTCTCAGCAGCACACTGAGATGCCAGCCTGGATCTGAGCTGCTGCCCTGAGCTGCCCTGCCCTCATCCAGCCATAGGCACAGATGCTTTGTGCACCCATAGCTGCCTCCTACATTGCCAAAACTGCCGTTTTTGAGGAGGCAGAACTCAAGCCAATTAATGGCCTAGTGGTGAAATTTGAGTAGAAACTAGATAGTTATTTTCTATCTTGCTTTAGCTAAGTCAGGACCAGCTCTAAATTTTCCCCTCTAGACTTGGATGCTATCCTATTCAAACTAATATTAGGTCTGAAGATAGAGGGGTGTCAAAAACAGCTGAATAAACAGGTCAGCTTGTTATTGTGTGCTTAGGTCTCTGCTCTGAAGAGGAGCAGATACAATTGCTGGAATATGTTGTTTCTCAGGAATGCTGAGCTGCTGGCCAAGAGGGATCCTTGGGTTTTGTGCCGGTGAATTGCTCCTCTGCATTATTCCAGGGCTGACCTTATGACTAATTCTTTGCAATTCAGGATTTTGAGGTCATGATGACCAAGAATTTCACCAAATTACAACTTCTCATCTATAGCTGTCATAATACAGAGATGAACCAAAATTACTCTCTTGTTCAGATTTCTAGCTGCAGAAAAATCTGGTTTTAGGAGATCTCCTGTGGAGACAGGGCAAGACTTGTAGGCTATCCCAGGAGTGTAATTATCCTCCTCACATGGTGCATTGGGTGTGAAAACCTAACGCTGGGAGATGACACATGCTAAGTGCCTTGTTAAGCTGCTGCCATGGGGCCCAGTTCTACATTCTGGATGTTATGAGAACTCTTGGTGTCAGAAGACCTCCATGACCCTGAAGGAGCAAAGGGGATCTAGATGTTGTTCTAAATTTCTCTTCCATTTCTTGCACAGTTTTGTCCTTACATTATAGTATACATAATGCATTAGGTGATTATAAAACTGCTGCTAATACCCAAAGAAAACTGTAAAACAGTATATTGCAAGTGTCACAGCCTGTATCATCTGACCTAGCTCTTGCTGTAGGCCTCATGTTCATCTTGTCTGTCACAGCTCCTTGTCTTTTTTTTTCTAGTACATTGATGGTTTTATAATTAAAAATAAAAAAAGTATCCAGAAGCAAGTATGTCCTTTATTCCCCTCTCTACATTCAGAAGCCATTGCATTGCAGCTATTTCCCATCATCTGGGAAATGTGCTCTTTACTGTTTTATTTAAGATGGGAATACTGAGTTAGGCTGTGTGACCATAGAGGAGATCTATCAAGGACAGCAGGGATGTTGTGAGTGATTCTGAGCATAGGGTGGGCAGTGGTTCTGGGAGCACCCCAGTGATCTCTGGTTCTCAACAAGGATGTGAGTCTTGGGGTCAGAAAGCTGAAAGCTGTGAGTCTTCATTCAGTCTTGCCATGTCATGCAGCACATGTGCAAAGGAGAAGGAAAACTAGGAAATTGCAGAGATCCAGTGGCATTTTGTAGGTTGAAGAGTTGCAGGAGGTTTGAGAGTTTGTGCTGATGTGGCACAGTAAGATGCAGCTTAAAAACATGGAACAAAGTGATGGGAATGTTTCAGATGCAAATGCTGCTCTGAAATTGGGCATCTCCCTGTGAGAAACCAGAAAATTCAGTGCTCCAAGGCCCAGTGATCTGAAGATAGAAATACCCTGCTTTTCTGAAGTCCCTTTTAAGATGCTTGCAAGCATCACATCAGCATCCAGTTCCTGCTCTCCCTAAGGCTCTGCAGCAGCTTTCTGACACAAACATGTTCCTCGAGCCGTGCACATCTCTCTTGCTGACGACATTGATGATGCAGGTGCACAAGAGAGAAGCCAATTTCTAAGCCATTTATGGTGTTGAGGAGCTAGAAAATCAGCAAAATAATACATTTGCCAAGGAGGAGAAAGTGGAACAGGTGGATAAACGTCCATTTGGAAGGTTTTGCTGACTGGTGAGAGGAGAGGAGAGCAGAAAAAGCTGAGGGTGTCCGCTGCCAGCAGTAGAGAGTAGTAAGGAAAAGGGATGACGTGGCTTTTTAATCCATTTTGCATATCTGGGAAGAAATAATTGCTTTGTGTGCTGCTTGGTGCTACCTCAGCTTACTGGAATTTCCCAGAAAATAAAAGGGGAATAGATTATCTTTGTGAGGTTATCTTTTGTCAGCAGTTACTACAATGTGTAGCGATAGTAGCTGCTTACTCCCAGCCTGAGGTGGTTTCTCAGGTGGTGAGCTCTTCTGATCAGGCTTCTCACATGCCTGAAATTACTGGCATCTGTTGTGCAGCCTTGCAGATGAGGCCACGTCCTGTTTTCCCGGTGATGACCAACTCTCTCGTGCCTGAGTGGGATCTGAAGGGTGCAGTGCCAGAGCGGGGGGGCTCTGCACAGCAGGTATGCCTGGCTGTGCTCCATGGTGGCCTTGTGCACAGCTTTTTGCTTTGCCAGACCTGGTCAAAGTGCAGTGATGATAAGATTGCCCGTGCTCCTTTTTTTTCCCTGCACAGTATCTTTTCTCTGCAGTGGCAAAGTCATTTATTCCGACCATGGATTGAGAGCTGGCGGATGCCAAGGCTCCACAGACACAGCTGTCATGTAGAACATAAAGAGCATGAAGGTAAAAGGAATTAGGAACCTGGATCAGTTTGGCTGGGTGTCAGAGGCATTTTATAATGTAGTCAGTAACTGTAGGTCTATGCTCAGTAAAGCACACAGCAAGGACCACACCTAGATGGCACTTAATGTCACAGTGCCTTGTGTCATCTGTGCAGTGTTTGCTGCATGTCGTTATCTGCAGTCACACGGTGTCTGCTGTGCTTTAGTTATTTAATCCTACTTTTTTGCCCCTGTGCACTCAATGCAGTTAGTCCACTGAAGGCTTCAGAAAGCTTGGAGTGTGTATGGCCCACGTATTCCTGCTTTTTTCTAGTCGTCTACTTTTTTTTTTTTTTTTTTTTTTTTTTTTTTTTTTTTTTTTTTTTTTTTTTTTTTTTTTTTTTTTGGACATGATTTTTCTGACTCTGGGTCATGCTACAAATACAGGAGCAGATCAGACTCACACCTTCCTGGAAACTGTGGGTTTTGCCAGAATGTGGGGCATTTACTGCTCTGGAGAAAAGGGCCAAATATGCTGCAACAGGGAGCACTGAGGTCCTGCAAGAGGAGGAGGCAGTTGTGCCTGAACACGTTTGAAGCCTTCCCTCTGCTAGTGAGTCAGAGGCTGTTCAAGTCCTGTGGCTCGAGCAGGGTGTCTGACTCCTGCCCTGCTGTGTGAGGCCAGCAATCTCTCTGTGAAGGTTTTTCTCACTCATTCTGCAGAAGGTATTTAAGTAACTCAGGATGGTTTGTAAACTTCCTCCTCACCAGCCTGCAGTTAGGGCAAACCTTTCCTGCATGTCTGGGACAATTGTGTTGATCAACCATTTTGAAGTTTTTTCTCCTGCTCAAGATCAGGAGGAAAAAAATGTATGACTTTTGCATGGTAAAAAAATCAAACCAAACCACCCAAATGCTCATGGACGACATATTTTAGGATACTTCTTCATTTGGAGAGATGTCACATGGAATTTTCAACCCAAGATACCAGCTTTGCCTCTACCAATGCTTTTTGCAAGCAGGGAGTGGCTTGTGCTTCTGCTGGAGTATCTGCAGTCATAGTGAAATTCCGCATAGCCAAAGCAACATTAAAAACAAACCCCAACTTGGCTCTGGTACGAAAAATACGGAACAGCAGTTGCTGTGTGCAGGATGAAAGCTGATGTTTTGCCAACCTGAAGTGTAAAGCTCGTGCTGGAACTGGGGCCTGAAGAATGGGAGTGTTTGCCAAAAGGAAATGGAAGCAGGGATGGAGGGTTTCGGGGAATGCATCAGCCTTGGCCATGCCAAAAAATGTCTCCCCTGTGGACAGGTCTGATTACAAGAGTAACCACATTAGCCCAGGCAAAGTGCAGCTGGAGCCACAGTTGGCCTTTTGCGTTTTCTAGCTGGGTTTACGGCATCTCAAATGCAGGAATGAGGCAGAGTTGGGTTTGGCTCGACCAGCTGTGTTCCTGCATCGTAGAGACCCAAGGGCTGTGCAGGGATTCGAGAGGAAGATAAGGCACCAGCAGAAACAAAGACCTTTTTTTTTTTGGTTGGCAGCGGGGAGGTTGATCTCTTCCCTCCCTGCTTAGGGGGGCTTAAAAAGAAGCCACAATTCTTCAGTTCCTTTCAGGTTTTGGAGACGCACACACTGCATTTGCATGCAGTTTTGTCTTCAGTGGAGCTCATGAATTTCATGGTTTTAGTTTTCTTCCTTCCCATTGGGTAAAATATCCTTCCCATTCCATCCTCTCATCCCCTGTTGTTAGGGAAGGATATCTTTGCAGTAGTGTTGAGCACATTAGAGAGCAAAAGCCCAGAAGGATGGGCAGTCAGTTGACAGCTGTGTGCAAAGGAGTTGGAGATATATATATATATGTAGATAAGATATATAATACGCTTCAAGAGCAAGTTCTTCAGTGCATTAGTGTTGCAGCTGCCCAGTGTCATGCTGAGAGGTGACCGAGGAACCTGCCCTGTCACCCTCCCTTGTCCCATGTCCACCTTGCACTTCTCTTGGTACAAGCAGAAATGCGTTTTGTCCATTTCATGCGTGTAAAATTGTGTTTATTTCAGCATTCTTTTCCTTCTCAGTGGTACTGTCCCAGTGGTACCTGAGCAAAGGACAATCCCTGTGCCTGTGGGAAGTGTCTGTGTGGTTGTTCCAGCTCGTGCATCAGTAACAGCTGAACCCACGTCACCGCTTGCTGAACCCACTGAACTCTGTCACCTCTGCAACAGCACTGACCTGAGCCTTGGGGATTCTTGCCTGGGTTAGTGAGATCTGGAGCAAGGTGACAGACACTGGTGGAAAAATACAGGTGAATCAGGGTAGACTGAAAAAGGTGGTGGCCAGAGATGGTGAGATGGGGAAGCACAGCAACAGGGTATCAACATTCAATTTGCTGCAGGCACAGTGCCTGCCAGTGGTGCTTCTTGGGGTGCCAGGATCCAGCAATTGCCCCTGAGGGTCAGAACACCTCAGTTCTGCTCTGTTCATGGCTTACCATATGACCTCAAGGAAATCACCTTGGTTTTCTTGCTCTTTCCCTCCTTCTTGCTTTTAATCATCTAGACTGTGAGCTGCTCGGGGCAGAGAATGTCACTGGGTGTATTTATTCAGGCCATAGATTCACAGGTGGCAGTCTCAGTGTGGTAAATAATTTTACCAGGATCTTTTTTATATGAGTTGACAAAAAATGAGGTGTTATTTAGACCTTAACTGAGTGAGAAGCAGAAGAGCTTATCCTATCATATTTCCCTCCATTTCTCTGGCCTGTGGCAAGGAATCTGTGGGGAAGTGGGCCTCGACCAAGGCAATTGTATTCAGAGAAGTAACTGAAGCAGAGAAGTTGATGCACTTCAGCATTTTGCACTGGGTAGAATGAAATATGCAAAAAAAATGCCATGACCTGAAAACATGGTGGAGAGCAAAAGTTTGCTGCTGCTGTTTTGCATCTGCTTTAGAGAACAGCGCATTAGTCTTTCTGTACAGAACTTTCAGAAGGTCAGGAAGCATTTGATTACTGCAGCATGAGAAATTTGAGGTCCCTGAATTAGAGAAGTTTCCATAATCTCATCCCAGCCCCAACCTTTGCCTGGATTGGGACTTTCTATAGATTTGGTCCTTTCACATATGTATCTTTTTCATAATGGTAAATGTTACAGGTAGGAACATAGTTCCAAAAGGTTTCAGTGGATTCAGCTGGTGATTTAAGTACATCTCTGATTAGCAGGGAAACTTCTGTTAGCAGCAAGTTAACCTTAGATATTTTTTAGGATACCATGAAGTAAGTGATACTTGCTTGTATTAAAAGCAGGATATAGGTATGGCCAAGTTTTGGGATGCCATGCCCTCTTTTTTTCCATGAAGATAATGAGTTAAAGGTTAAAATGCTAGCAGGTGATGCTGCAGAATGCATGGTGCACCTGGGCTTTGTAGGACAGGCCAACGTGTGTTGGACATCGCCGGCAACTCTTCCTGTTCCTTGTTACGCCGTGTTTGAACAAAATGTTCTGCTGCTCTGGAGAAGACCTTTCCAGAGTCTGCTCTCTGTGTTGTTTTTAACTCTGCAGATTTGCATCTAGCAAGAGGAACCTCCATTTTACATAAGCACTGTCAACATGGAAGTGAAACACTAGCCTGTGTCATCCATCCCCGCAATGAGCTGGGGGGACCTTGGTGCGGGAGCCTGACCTTCTCCCTCTTGCTGGAGCTGCTCTCGTTGCTCAGCAAGAAATAAACAATTGCTGGCACCCACAGCCCTCCAGGGCAGCACCCGTTCCTGCAGGGGCTGCAGCCCGTCCCGTTCCTGCAGGAGCTACATCCCGTCCCGTTCCTGCAGGAGCTACATCCCGTCCCGTTCCTGCAGGAGCT
>VZUI01089400.1:0-66543 GCA_013401135.1 Cettia cetti
CCTTCCCACTCCCCCTACCCTTCCACTCCCCCCAACACCCCCCGCCCTAACCCACCCCATCCCCGGGCCCTCCTGAGGAGGGGGCCCGCCCTGACCCCCACAGTGTGATGAAGGGACAGCCGGAAGCCCGGCAGTGTGGGGCAGTGTTGTCATCTGCACGGGGGGACCCGCAGAGCGGCTCCGGCCCCTTGGGGGGACACAAGCCAGGGGCGCCGGGCTCCGGCCCTCTGGGCTTTATTTTCCGGCGCCCCGAACCCCGCGGCTGCGGGGAAACAGAGAGGGGGATAAGGGGAGAAAGGGCAGAGAAGACGAGGTCAGCAGGGGAGAGGAAGACCGGGAGAATAAGGGGGGAAGGGAGGCAGAGGGGAGCAAGAGAGGAGGTCAGCAGGAGCAGAGAGGGTGGAGGGAGAAGGAGGAAGAGGAATAGAAGCGGGGTCGGGGTTTGTAGGGGAGCGGGGCAGGGGGCTGCAGGTAGGAAAGGCAGAGCGGGGTTGGGGGCGGTCGGGCTGGGTGGCCGGGGGAAGGAGAGGAGAGGAAGGAGGGCTGGGGGCTCGGGGTGCGTAGGATGGGGCAGGGAGAGGAGGGAAACGGGGGTCCAGGAGGGGAGAGGGACGGGAATAAGGGGTAGGAGGAGGAAGAAGGAGGGGTAGAGTGGAGGGTCGGGCTGTGCAGGGAGAGGACGGAAGGGAGCAGTGAAAGGAGGGAAGGAGAGATTCAGGAGGGGAGAGGGAGAAAGAAGGGGCAGAGTGGGGGGTCAGGGTGTGCAGGGGGGAAGGAGAGGACGGAAGGGGGTGTTCCAGGAGCGGAGAGGAAGCGGCGTCGTCACGCCGGGGAAGGAAGAAAAGGTAGGAGGGGAAGAAAAGAGGGACAGCGCGAGAGACGTCACCTGGGCCCCGCCGGGAGGCCCGGACCGGCCGCTGCAGACCGTACCGTGCTCACAGAGAGCAAATGGCGACAGGGGCGATTTCCGGGGCTTAAATCCCCTCGGCCCCGCCCCGCGCAGCCGCCCTGGGGCCCCGCGCACCTGCCCGGCCCCGCCCCGCACACCTGAGCCGGCCCCGCCCCATCCCGAGCACCTGCCCGGCCCGGCCCCGCCCCTGTCCCGTCCTTGTCCCGCCCTTGTCCCACGTCCCTGTCCCGCCCCGCGCGGAGTCGCTGTCCCGGGGCCGTCGCTCGGGGCTCTCGCTCGGCGCTGTGCGGGCCCCGGACCGGCGGGGACCGCTCCGAGCCCGGGGCGGTGCGGCGGGGCCGGGCCGGGACCCGGAGATTCGCGACCGGATCCTGCCGGTGTCGGCTGGGGTCCCGAGCGGTGCCGCCGCTCCCCGGCGGGCGGGGTGCGGGTCCGGGACCGGAGGACCTAGGCGAGATTTGGGTTGGGATCGGCATTGGCACCGCCACGTGCAGGAGGAGCTCCGGGGTGAGCTCCGGAGCCGAGTCCGACGGTACTGCTCCTGCTCCGGCCGCGGGGAGCCGGGGTCTGCCAGGGCAGCCCCGGGGTCCCGTGCTGAGCCCGACGAGCGGGGCCGGGCTCTGCCCGTGGCCCCAAACGCGGGATTCGGGCTCTGCTCTGAGCCCGAATCCGTCCCGGGCCGAGCCTCAAACCAGGGCACTGGGGCTCCGCCGCCAGCCCCTAAGGCGGCTCTGAGTCGCTGCTTCTGCGCTCTCCATGGGGCCTGGTGAGCCCGGCACTGGGCCGTGCCAGAGGCGGGCCTTCGAGCTGAGCAGCTGCCACTGACGCTGGCCAAAGGAGCCCGCTTTGAACACCAAAGCACGGCTGTGGGCTTTACTTTCAAGCCCCTCAAACACATCACTCTGTGAAGCCCAAACCCCAGGACACAGGACTCGGGCTCTGCCTCAAGCCCTAAAATGCAGAACTTCCTCTCTGTGAGCCCAAATGCTGTCTGAGTGACCGTGTTTTCAAGTCCCCAAATCATGACTCGGTTATTCTCTGTCTGCACGTGGCCAAAGTAGCCTGGTTTTGAGCAGTCAAACTGCGGCACACGGTCCCTGAAACCTGGGCTCTCTTGGTCTGATTTAAACCCCAACACCAGGGCTTAGCCACTGTACCTGAGCCCCAAATCCAGCCTGGTTTCAGAGTCCAAAACACAGGATGTAGTCTCTGGTTTTAAGCTCTGGGCCGGAATTTTGAGCTCCACAAACGCAGCACTCAGCCTCTCTTTGTGAAGCCCAAAAGTGATCAAGTGAGTCTGGTGCTGAGCTGCCAAAGTAGAGCTGAGGGTCTCTGTGAGCCCAAAGCTGCAGGACTGGGTCTCAGTTCTGAGCCCCCAAAGGCAGCACTGGTCTCTGAGCCCCGGAGCTGAGCCAGGGCAGGCTGAACCCCAGCCGGCAGCTCCGCACCAGCAGCAGGATCAGGAGGGGAATCAGAGCCATTTTCCTGGCTCCTAAGGCTAAGTGTACTAAGCAGGAGGGCCTGAAAACCAATCAAAACTTGCTTTTATAACAGTTTCATTCAGGGCTCCTCATTTCTTCTAATTTAAACTTGGTTATATCATCAGAAGTGGCTTTGGAATGGCTTCTTTCTGTGCTGCACAGCTTCAGGGCTGTCTACAGGCACAGAGAAACCCATAAGGCTGCTTCCCAGGGAATCTAGGCCTGGCCCATTCCGTAAAACAACATTATCAAACCCAGGAATGCCACACGACCTTTATTTGATAAAACATGATGACAGAGAGCCCCAAGCCCCAAACCTAGGAAGAAGCACAAGCCGTAGAGCAGTCAGAGCTCCTGGAATCACTAACAGCCAGGAGTGGGTCCTTTGCCACCAGCCAGAGTGGCCCCAGCTGTGGAGCTGCTCCAGGAGAAAAAAAAAAAAAAAAAAAAAAAAAAAAAAAAAAAAAAAAAAAAAAAAACCACGAAAGAAAAATTAAAAAAAGACAGGAGAGCAGTGAGGATGAGATAAGGGGAAAACACCCACAGCAGAAAAGAAATATTTTTAAAAGGGAAAGAAAGGGTGAAAAAAAACAGTAAAAAGGAAAAGAGAAAAAGGAGGAAAAGTAGAATAAAGAGCCTAAAATATAAAAGTAGAGTTGTAAAAGCAGCAAAATGCAGATTGAACCCATCCACGCAAACAGACAGCTGCACAGGGGGTAAAGCTGATGAAGCAGCAAAACTGACTCTTAAAACACTCTCTAAATAAAAGCTGAACCAACAAACAAAAAACCCCAACCAAATCCTCACCCTAATCCTGCTGGATGCAGGAGCCTGTCTGAGCTGCTGGAAGCAGATCAAGAGAGAAGTCCTGCAGAAGCCCCTCCTGTGGCACTCAGCCCTGTGCCTCGGGTGAGCTCCTGGTGACCCTTGGGAGCAGGGAGTGGGGCAGGGTCTGGGCAGTGAGCTGCTGCCACGGGACGGCTCCCGGCATTCCCAGCTGCACGCCTCTGTGCCGGCTCTCCACTGGAGAAACCTCTTCTGCCTGTGCTCCCAGCTCTCCCGTCCTCTGCAGACACGTGCAGCATCTGCACCAGGGCTTCACCACTGTCAATTAAAACTCCATCCTAGAGGGGAAAAAGAGCGGAAAAGAGTCTGTGCCAAGGCTGCAGAGCGGCAAGAGAGCAGAGCCTTCAGCCCAGGGATCTGCTCTGAGGGGAGCACCTGGGCTCCAGGGAGCACACGGTGCACAGGGAGCTGGGCACATCTGGGGCACGGCGTTCAGCTCAGTGGTTGGATTTTCATCTCTCCAGATCCACTGATCAACACTCTCCCCAGGTACACTGCTGAACTCCTCAAAGCCAATTAGGTGCCTAAATAATTAGCAATTCCAACAGAGCTGACACATAATCCCCTGGAAGGGGCAGCCCCAGTCTGGGACCTGCTCTGGTTTTTTCTGGCCAAGGAATGTGCGGCTATTTCTTGTAGTGCCACAGATGCCCATTCTGAGGTGATGAAAATCAGAGACAATTAAGGAAAACAGGGAAGGCTTAAGGAATTTCTTCAGCCACACTACCAGCAATGGAGAAAAACTACAGCTCCTTCTTGTGTTTAGGGACTGCCCAGAGCAGCAGGAGAAATTTGGTTTCTGTTCTGTACAGGGATGATTTTGTTGTAATCCCTTTGTGCTCATCTTCAAGTGAATGTGTCGAATGGTGACACTAATATTTAATGGGGGTAACAGCTCCCATTCTTTCTGCCCTACTAATTGCTGTCTTTATCTCAATCCAAAATGCTGGTGGACACTCAAGGATGAAAGGATACACACCCAAGGATGAAAGCAGGACTCCAGAGGGAGATGGATGACCCTGGTGCTCCAGGTCTCGGTGCATAGCACCCATGGCTCTTGCAGAAAAAGATCCAGCTGTGCATTTGTCAAGCACTTTGTAAATGTTCTGCAGATATCTGTGGTTGTGTCTCCTCAAATATATACTTAATAACTACTGTGTTCAATGGAGTTAACAACACATCTACCCACCTGTCCTCCTGCTTATTTTCCTTTTAACTAACTTTAAGCATGCGAGTTTTCCATCTCCATGTCATGGTGAATCAGGATCTGCTGTGGCTGTTGTATTTAATGTGTTAGGAATGACCTTCCACCTCCTTGTTACTGCTCTCTGTTGCTCTTCAGCAGGACCACGCAAGGCAAAACCAAGCCTCAGTCAAAGGTAAAAGCACTAAATAAGTGTGGAGTCACCTTTTCTGTTTCAGGACAGCATCTGCAATAAACTGAATCAATAAGGGTTTTCTAATTTTGGGAGCTGTTGGCTGTAGGGTGTGTGAGAGCTCTGATTTCGGTGTTAATTTAGTTGTCTTCAGAGTTTAGAGAGACTGAAGGAATGACTGCTTCAAGATTACTGCTCTCATTTCTGGCAAAGGCTACTAAGGTTGGGAGCGGGGTTTAAAAATCTTAATTTTGTTTATGACAAACAATGCAGCAGAAAACATCTTTCTCCTACAGGTTTATCAGTGTTTTAAGCAATTGAATCTGATATTCCATCTTGTTCTTCCTGGCCCCTTCCACAAATAGAAGGCAAAACAGATTTTTTTTTTCTTTAGGGTTCTTTGGGAACACCCTAACATACGAGTACAACCAGCAGAGATAGAACCAAAAGTAAGTCTGGGGCTCACCTAATTTTTCAAGGATCAATGACAAATGCACAAGTGTCATTTGTTTCCTGCTCTTCTATCATAAACCTTCTTTGATTATGTTTATGTCCGGTGCCAGCAAAATTGATTATGTCCAGAAAATAAATGCAATGCAGTGGAAGAAAAACTCCAAAGGTTGTGAAGTTAAACAGAACGTGGAATACTGGTGGTTCAGTTATACAGAACTAACATTAACAGGAACAGGAGTTTACCTGACTGCTCTTTGTGCAACATTAGCTTTTCTGTAGGGAGGCAAAAGGTGTCTCAAATGTAAATCTGGGAATATTTCCTGGTAATCACCATTAAGATCAGTTATTTTATTTTTGCCGGGATAGATGTGCAGTCAATGTTTGTTTTGTGCCTGAAGCAGCTCATCACAGTTACTAAGAAATGTCCCTTCTTATTTAAAGCCAAAATGTTCTCACTTGGCCGCTGGCAGTTTCAACCCAGCACAGAAATGCAATTAAATCCAAGTGTAAGCAGTGTCCAACCCCCATCTAGGAAAGGTATGTGCAAGCTTCAGGATTGCACAAGGAAAGGGAGAGGGTATTTGCACATCAGGTGGAAAAGATCCTCAGATGGCTCTTTTATTGCTGCTGTCATCCCAGGAAAAAGAACTGATCTGAGTAGGTTTAATGCTGACAATACCCCCACTGTATGTACACATTAAAATGTTCTCCCTTTAGGGCAGTCTGGCCTTTTACCAACCTCCCAATGGCCATGAAAACAAGCTGCAATGCAAATTATGCTAAAAAAAAAATAAATCAAAGGGTGAGAGTAAAACTCCTGTCTGCAGAATTCTTGATTTGTGCTTGCGGCCATCTGGCGTTGCCGTCCCTGGGGAGGGTGACCTTCCTCTCCTCCCGCTGTTGGTGTCTCATTCCCTTACCTCTTTGGTTGCCACACTGGCATTTAAATGCTGCCTTCTGGCTTTTAACTCCTTTTCCTTTTTTTTCTTCTCTTTCTTTCTGTATGGAAGTGTGTTGGAACAGAAATTTCCATCACAGCAGCACATCTGCTAATAGAAACACAACACAGTCTCACTCACTGGTCTCTCAGTGTGGGCAAGCACCTTCAGCTCCAAGGAAATGTGGAGAACAAGTGTTTGGTCCCTTTGGAAGCATGGAGTGTTCAGTCCCTGTGACAAGAAAATACAGACAAATGCTATGGTCAGCCCTAAGCAGGAAGAGTCAGAGCCAGTGACCTAGAACCTGCCATAATTATATTTATAATTACAATGTAATTATGGTGTGATAGTGCAAAGCTGGAGTTCCGAGAGTTTAGCCATTCCACTGGGGCTGGTGATGTTACTTAGAGGTCTTTGTATCAGTCTAATGTGTCTGAGCAGGATCAAGAACTAAAAGGAAAGTTTTACAGAAATATTTTCAGATGGATTACTCCAAAAACTGGTGCTTCTTCTAGGGGGACATAAGATTGGACGTTTTTCTGTTGAATTCCTCTCAGAAAGTACAGACCTACGAGTTCAGCTGTGGGAGTGTTGGGTACGATGTACCATGGAAAGAGACAAGGTCTATTTCCCATCTTTCCCTGAACACACTCTGAGGAAAAATTTCAAACAGTGAAATAAAGAACTGGTTCCTACCTGTGGACTCCAGTTCTACGTTTCATCAAAGTGCTGACCGGGCTGACTGGTGGTGCTGTGCAATCCTCACTAGAGGATATTCCCCCGTACAAAGCTGCCACACATCATGTGGCACCAGCCACAACCTCTGCAAAAGCAAAGTCCAGCACAGAGCTGATCTGGAAAAGGAATCATCTCTGAGCACAGGAGACAGGAGCTGCCTTACCAGGCGTGCCATGCGTGTGCTTCTGCCTCTGTGGATAAATTAATGGCCTCATATTGCAGAGTATTGTGCATTGCTCATTTTTGATGAGTTTAAACAGTGTAATGTGTTTTATCAATATGTGGTACCGCACTTACATCTCTGGAATGAAAGAATTGGCATATATATTGTATTTTATAGGAGGGTAACTATATAATGAAGTCATACAAATATGTAAAAATTACATTGTTTGCAAAAAAAAAAGAGGAAGAACTGTCATTATTGTCAATAGTATAGAACATGAGAATATGCACCTCATCTGTCAACGTCTAAAGGTCAGAGTATTTCCATCCTGGAAGTGCTTCCAAGGTGGATCTTCTGAGGATTTGTAGAAGCCATGTTGAAGCAAAATATAAGCTAAACATATTTGGGGTGAAAGGACAAAAGAACGAACTAAGAAAATTATTCAAGTTGAACCTCGTCTAGCACCAGTTCTAGATCTTAGATAGATCTGGTGAAGCCCCACTTCTGCTGCAATCCTCTTTCTGCACAGCCTGACGTGGTGTTTTGTGACTGGCTGGAAACTGCTCATTCTGGGCTTTGATTAAAGCACTGTATAGTGAGCAAGACAGCAGAGACTCATCCCGAGACTTCTGAGTTATTCCTGTTCTGCTGGAAGCTGACATTCCACTGACAACCAGCTCATACCTGCTTTATACTCGCAGCTTTTCAGTTTCTCATCTTAGGGACACAGACCAGAGCAATGCTTTTTGTTTCCTCCTAGTTTTATGTTTTTTCTCCTAGTTTCATTGTTGATTCATGAAAACATCTCTCAGGGTAGTTGATAACTTTTGGCTTTGTACTGCAGGCACAGTTTTTCTCCTGGTATCAGCTCCTTCAAAGCCTGAAAGATTAACTTTTTTCCCTCCTCACTTGCTAACTTAATGTAGTTTGCCTTCCTGCTACTCAATTAGATTGCATTTCTGCCATGTTGGATAGAAAGGAATAAAAAGGAAAGAAAGCAGAAAAAGCTCCCAAAACTGCCACTATTTCCCATTTTAGGCACTTCACGTTGCAAAGAAAACAATTCCCATAACTCCCATCATGGGAATATCTAAAATCTGAGGTTCATCTAAGCTCCACTGAATGAGAATTAGAAGCAGAGTTTAATTTTAATGCAATTTTAGGATTGAGACATAGGCTGAAATTATGTGAACCTAATTGTTTTGAAGTTCCCTGATGCACGAGCCTTGATTTTTCACATGACACAAAAAGTTGTCATTCATCTTTACTTCTTTATTTTTCCCTTTAGCCAATTAGGTACTACAAGCTTCAAATTCCAGAACTGCAGCTTTTTGCCTTAATTTAAGGTACAAAATTAAACAAAATTATGCTGCAGCCTCTGACTGTTTAGTAGAGGTTATTACATGAAATGAATGAGACAAGTGCACAGGCAGAGGGAGATAAAGGCTGATAAAAGCATTTCATCTCCAACTTTTCACCTTTTACAAATCATCTTGGAAAAATGCAGATCATCCTGCACTGTAGTTTGCTTGTCTCTCAGTTTCTGCCCCATTAAACAGTGTTGTATCCCTTGAAGTCTCTTCCAGTTCCTTACGCTTTTCCCTTTTTCTTTCTTCCCCCTTTGCCTGTTAGAACACCACTGTTCTTGCTCCATCATTCTCCCTGACAGGCTCCTGCCTGCAGCTTTGGCAGAACACTGCTTTTTGTTGTAGTTCCTGTGATCTGTTTTGGTGCCCCGAGTGTCAGCTTGTTTCTGAAAAGACAGATCTGCTTGAAAGTAAAGATCTCTGCTTGCTGAATTCCTCATGTAAATGACTCCAACTCTGTAGAAGGACTGGGAGCCAGATCTTTCCTCTCCTTTTTGCCTTCACTCTGCATGAAGGAACGTGGGTGCCTGACTCCCAGAGATGTGGAGAGAGGGACAGGTTTGTATCAGAGCAAAGAAAAGTGAGGTGGTAGGAAGAGACTTTTCCTATCTGACCATGGTTGGGCCCTGTAGAGCACGCTTGCTATCAAAACATTTCTCTCTCCGACAAGTCTGAAAATATACAACACAGGAAAGTGGCTGTGATTTACCTCTAAATGTGGCAAAACATTTTAAATAAAGGGCAAAATCCTGTCTGCTCTTTTTATTGCATCAGAAAAAAGCACTGTGAACAGATAAAATGTTCAGGCACCAGATGAGAGCAGACAGAACCAATAAAATCAGAGATAAAGAAGGTGTTTTATTGTGCTCTGGTGGATGGGTGAATTATGTCTCTGAAATCTCTCTCCCCACCCCCGTGTGTACAGGCTGGATGCTAAGTAGCCCTTTCTGTAATTGCTGCCTCACGCTTGCTGAGTAGTTCAAGACAGAGCCATACCATAATAACCTTTGTAAAACTCCTCCAATGACCATATAAAGTCCAAGGCTGAGGTCTCTAATAGTGCTTTAATGACTGCATAAAGAATTACAGCACATTAAGGCAGATCCCAGGACATGCAGCACGCCATCCATAAAATCAGCCACATGCCAGCCTCTTCCAAGTGCAGATAAATGAGTGACAGAGGAAAAGGTCACAAGGATTATGTAGAGTAAGAGAATTTCTGGCCGTAAGATCATTGGATCGTTTAGACTCAGCACCTGTACAACACATGGCAGACGACCCCAGCGCGTGGCCCTGGAGCCCATCCAGGTTCCAAGTGTTAAATGGATGCAGCTCTAGAGCCACTCAGAAATGAGAAATCAGACACTTCCTTTAGTGTGCTGTTTTGGAAATAAAATGCATATTGTTACCTCATTCTGAATCAATTCAGAAAGTTTTGAAGATCCTTTTGTCTGTCTTGAGATAGTAAAATACTGCAGGGAATGTGCAGAAATGACTTGATCTGTTTAGACCTTATTGAAAAGGAAGAGCCACGGGAAACGGGAATGCTAATTGTTAAAAGGAGCGCTAGGACTCACTTCAGAATTGATTTGTTCTTCGTGAGATTAGGCTTCAAGTGGTGACACATCATCCTCGGGAAGGCATACTGCCCAAAGAAAGGGAAAAAGAAAAGAGATTTTTCTGAATGGCCGCTCTAAGTTTTAAGAAAAGCACGATCATATAAAAGGAATAATACCAAGAGAGTAGGGAATGTTCTGGGGGGAAAAAAGAAGAGATTGTGCATTCCAGGCCAGACACTGTCAGAATGGACTTGGCCACTATCTTCAGCTGCAACTGCAGCAGCAGTTGAACTTGCTGGATAAAATCTGCTGTGCAGATAAAAAGGTCTTTACACAGACTTCTGACAGAGTTTATATTTTGTGAAGGAAAATCCCCCAAACCTTGCAATATAAGCAACACGTGTATTATACATATATTTTGTAAACATATTTCAGATCAACTTGGAAGAGCAACCATTTTGGGACCTGAAATATCAAAGGAGAGCAATCTGTACAGCCAGCCTGCTACACTGTGAGGCTGCATAGCCTGAGGATGCCCCAGCTGCAAGCGCCCTGATGGTGTTAAATTGGGGTACTTTTAAAATATTTATATGATCACACAGTAATTTATTATCCTATACATTCATTACTGATATCAAAAGACATCGAAGAGATTTATGAAGAATTAAAATGGTCCAGCATAATCCAGTGACTGAATTTCCTAATCCCACTTGAAGGTTATGAGTGTTGACATTTAATCTGCTTGATTTGATCTAGCATGGGATTTTGGCTTCTCTGCACCAGCAAAGCCCTTTGTAGGTGTATGTCTTACCCTGTTCTGCAACAGCTCCTCAGGTGATGTGAGAGATGAGTGTAATAAGAATTCGTGTTTGCTGCTGCATGTGAGAGCGCAGCCCGGATCACCGAGGCTCCACTGAGCACACGGGGACCTGGATTTGCTTGGCACTTCTTCTGGAATAGCATTGTGCAAAAGGTGGAGGCTTGCCAGAGCTCTGGGATGTACTTCCATAAGTTAGCGAAAAGAAGGAAGGGCTTTACAGACAAAAACGCCCCAAAGGGCTCCTTATTATCAGGAACTAACGTCAACTCACCGTGGAAGCTTCATAAAATATGTTTATCCCCAACCCAGGGCTGAGCGTTTATTCATCATTTGGGCTCCTGCCACGAATCATTCCCATTCCAAGAGCCAAGCCAACAGATGGTGCATCAGTAACCCTTCAGCGACCTGCTGGCTGGGCAAGGATGCAGCAGCCCTGCAGGAGCTGACCCACCTGACACTGGCCAGGGCTCCACCAAACCACAAACACTGCCTTCAACAGAGAACTTCGCCAAGAACACTTCAGGAGCTATGACAGGAACCACCTCTGAACTCAGGCACTGTCTAACAGTGCTGGGAAAAAAACAGTAATTAAAGCAATTAATTATTTATCACCCAAGAAGAATTTTTACAGACAGACACTAAGTTAACTACTATTGCATTGCTTTTTTAGTTTTTCACAAAGATTAGGTTCCAGATGTAAAGAGAAGCTCCGGAATGCTGGCTCTGTGCACGTGCTCGCTCGCAGACTGCAGGCAGCACCAGCTTCAGTTCAGGGTCCTGCTCGCTGAGTCTCTGCAGATACCCCAGCTTCTGAAAGTGTCACTGCAGCAGTCAGAATGTCTCAGTCAATCAATAAATCCAAGTGGAGAAAGAAATATCTATACTCACTATTGCAGCAGGGGCTTGGGGTATTTTCTAATTGTCTGAGGAATTTAGAAACTCTTGCTAAATCTCCCATTCCTCGTAGGTATCTCAGAAATGAGGAATCACTTTTCACAAGTTATTGACAGATGTAAGGCTTTCCTTTGGCAGGTCTCTGAAATAAAGCAGAAGTCAGGTTTGGTGGAAAGCAGTTACTGTGATTTATAAAGCAATATTTAATATTAAAGCAGAACATGAAAACTCGTGTTTGTTGAGCTGTCAGATGGAAAAACTCTTGACTGAGCTCTACTGAAACAGAAGGTTTTGACCATTTTGTAAGCCCTTTGATGCTTATAAAGGAGAACAGATCTTGAAACAACAGCTTAGATGTTCTAAACCTAACATTCAGAATCATTTTTATATAAAAACATGTAAAAATCAAAGATTCCTTAGTAACTACTGAAGGATTTTGTATTTTTCATTAATTCTCCAATTAAAAAAAAAATCTCAACTCAACCTAAACAATCATGAATACTATCAAGGAGGAGTGTTTTTTTGGTGTCTGTAAATTGGACTTTAGTGCACAACAGTGTTTAAGACAGTTTCCAGCAGTCTTGGAACATGGTAATCTTTTTTCCTGAAGTGTTAAAATAAATACGTATTGCAGTATTAAGCTATAGACATACTTGTGTGTGTGTGTGCTGCTGTGCTAGGTTTAACAGGCATTCAGCAGCCAGACACAGCACATTTTGTGACTTTACACCTCCACTTAAAGCAGGAAATCTCGTTTGACCTCACTCCTGTCTAATACAATTATATCCTAATGGTGTCAAAATGTGAAGTAAAACTTGGACAAGTAGGAGAAGAACACAAACGAAAACATTCTTTGAAATACTCCTGTAAGATAAGGGCAGCAGTTCAGCTACTTGATAATTATCTTGGTGTGGGAGACATTATGAGTGAGGCATTTATTGGGCTGTGTGAATGATCTGCAGTTTAGAATAAAATTTCCCAAACTGGGAAGGTGCTTCCAGTGACCTGTGCTGGTAAGAGTATGGTTTAACATCAACATCCAATTCTGTGCCACAAACCAGGATGAAACATCACACCAATCCCAAAACTGAAGATCTTCACTGGCAGGAAAAGGTATTCTGTGCTATAAAAAAATTCCCTTGTCAAATTGCTCCTGCTGAAAGGATGCCAGGAAAATTCAATACAGTGTAAATAGAACATGAACTGGAAGTCCCTCGCTGCGGGTTTGATTTACCTGGATGGGTTCCAGGGAAAAATAACAGTACACACTATGGTGTATGGATACATCAGCCTACTGCACTTAACACATTTTGCATGGAGTAATTAAAAGCTAACCCCTTGTAAATTATGTAGCAGGAGTTTTTACTGATGGAACTGAAGTGCAATTTCACATACTTTTCTAATCCTTGCTTTCCCAGTAGCTACAATCTAACAACAGTAAGTCAAATCCAAGATGAGGAGAATTTGAGTCCTTATTTTGTTTCCAAGGTGGGCCTTCTGTGTACAAAGTTGTTAGGCGTGGGACTGCTACTGCTTGGTAGTGAACTGATGAAAAATACCTACCAAGAATAACTTTTCATGTGCATTTTTAGCACCTGTCACCCAGGGATGCTAAACCTTGGTGGCTTCTCATGATCAGACAAAGAAAGTGTCTCCCCCTCTCTTTTACATCAGTGTAACTGTATTGACTTTGTTATTTCTCAGTTGTACAGAGAGGAGCGAGGGAAGAACCATTCCCCAGGAGTAAATTCCAGTTTAAGTGTAGGCCTGTGTACAGCCACTAATCCATAAGAATTACGTGAAAGTCATATGGATACTGCGGGTGTAAATCCAGGTGGAACCATGCCTGCCACTAATCTGTGAATGTGCTGCTCTCCTGAGAGGAGAAAAAACAAACCTAAAGACCTGACAGCCTTATAAAAGCATTCCCATTGTGGCATAATCTTTTAGAAAAAAATAAATCATAGCCCATCTTTTTGCAAATTGACCTGTAAGTTCCTGGCAGCAAATCAATAGGATACAAATGAAAAATAATAATGCAATAACAATGCTGTGTATTATCCTAGGCCCCAGATGAAAGCCTGTGGAATGATCAATATGATAAAGATTCAGCACTGCTACTCTCTTACAAAGGAATGGCAAAACAACAGACTGATTTCAGAAGGTAGCTGTAAAACACACCAAACCCATCTGCCACGAGATGGAAAGAAAAACCCAAATATAAAACACTTTCTTGTTTGTTTGTCTGTTTCTTCTCCCCCAGACTTCCATTAATTTGAACTGGAATTCAAGGGAGCAATTTTTTTGTTGTTGTTTGGAGAAAAAGCGAGGAAGGGAGAGAATCATCCATTTATCCTTAGCCTAAGAAGCTCAAAGACAAAAACTCACTTGCATACACAGGGAAAGGGGGTGGTTTCCCCCAAGTACCCATGTGCACTTTGTATATCTTTGATTTTAGTGTCAGTTTTAATTGACAATGGACACACAGCACACGAGAGGCAGACGTACTTAGGAGGATGGCCCACGTGTGACACCTCACTGGAGGCTCAGAGAGAATAATTTTTAATGCCAGCTTCGGGGCTGGCTTGTGCACAAGCCAACAGAGCCAAGGGTAAGGCCAAGAGCTACAAGGTAACTGATGAAGCAATTAACACCTATGTGTTGTGTATTTATAGTGGTGTTTATTTCTCCCTGTAAGTTTGCAAAGTGCTCTTTGGACAAGCAGCAAAGCAGAGACTTCCCGAAGTCAGACCGTTCCAGGTGAGGGGATGAAGGCAGAATGGAGGGAGAAGCGGCAAACCCACGTGAGGACACCAGCCATGCAAACAGCCCTGCCCATGCAGCCTGTGCTCCTGCTCAGCAGCTGCCTCATGCAGTAGTCTCAGTATCTACCCACAGCCACCTCACTGGGCAAGATTTTTATAAATGAGAGCATGAAAAGATTATGGCAACTTGTGCATTCCCAGAATGATGTAAAACAGCTTCCACAATCAATGCAACATGGCACATGGCAGTTACCCTTCGATCTCACTTAGATTTTCATTTTGGATTACCAAGCGCAGGGTGAAAATAAAACGCCTCTCCCGAAAGGCAACCAAAAGCCATGGTTTTCAAATTCCAGTTTATGTTCACAGCTTTATCACAATTTCATATGAATAACAATTTCATACCAGTAAGTACTTAGCATAGAAATTTCCACAATTGCTTCAAGGTGCACGTAAAGTCATTTATCTCCATATGGGTGCAGTGCTCTAAGAATTTTAAGACTTACTTCAGTATTAATCCAGTTTGTGGTTACAAGGACAGAATAGAGATGCTCACGTAGCTTCAGCCCCAAGACAGGCCACCACCTGTGGGGTGACAGGTGACAGTCCCCTCTTGATTCCATTAAAACCATGAGCACTGAAGTTACTGTGGCCTTCCAAGTAAGGGTGAAAGTCTCACTAGATGGGATGGCTTCCAGTTCCTGTGGCATATCAGCCAAGGGACATGCTGGAAAGTATTGCTGGAATGCTCCCTGTCAGGGTATGGTCCCAGCTCACTTCTGGGTTTTTTCAGTAAATTGAGTTTGCATGGAGTTTTTTACCCCTTATAGTGTCTGTCTCTCTATTTTAAATGGTGTTTGTTGCAAATCAGGACCACCTCAAAACTGAAAAATCTCACTTCAGGGATTATCTAAATAAACAATCAAAATTCTTTATAGAAATAAGATGAAGTTTTTCAGACAGCTGCGGTTCCCACCTGTTTGCAGCATTTAGGGAAAGAAACACAGAGGCGTTTTTCCCAGATGTGCCAAACTGATTTCTGCACTATTCAGTCCTTCTGTTCTCCCTTAGCACGCTGTCACTGTCAAACCTGAAGGGATAAGCCTAAGGAGATGCTCCTTCTGAGCCCAGGGAACAGTCACTTTTCCATGCAGGCTGGAAAACTGAGCCCATGGCGCGCTCAGGAATACACTGTGACACCCCAGAGAGCAGCAATGCATCTACAGAAGTGCCAGCACGAGCCTCTGCTGAGGCCTGTGCCATCCCCTCTGCAGCTCACTGCCCTTGTCCCTCAGGGAAATCTGCCCCCAGTGCCTCTGGAAGAAGGATTGGTTTGGAGGAGGGGCAGCCAAATCTGCTTCAATATGTTTTGGGCAGAAATCCATGGCTGTAGCTCTGCCTGTGGAAGGAAAGGAGTCGGTGCCAAAGCCAAACAAAGGGTAAGGCACGTGCACCACCGAGTGCTGCAGATGTGGGAAGGGAACAGAGATTGGTGTCCCTTTCCCTTTCTCCCAGTGTCAGCCCCTCCTGGAAGAGACACAGATGCAGCATTGCTGGTTCTTGCCTGTGAAGTAGTGAAAGAAGAAAACAGCCTGCAGGCTAGATAAGGAAAAGTCTTCCAGTGGAAGTGATTCAGTTTGAATTTTGAAAAGCCAGGAAAAGATATCCTACAAATACTCTTTTCTACAGCCACGGCTGCTTATTACCTCGAATACTAAATCAGAGCCATATATATTTTCAAAGACCTCAAGCCAGCCAAAGACCAAAAGGCTCTTCCTCTGCCATAAAGCTAATCAGAATTCTGCTTTCTGTTTCCAAGAAGGCTGCTAAATCACACGAACTTTTTTTTTACTGTTTTTTAGCTGCTGTCCCTTTTCTCGTACGACTCATGGAGCCTAAGAGCAGCCTAAGCTCAAGGAAACAGGCAGTCAAACACTACACAGCCCTCACTGAGAAGAAACACAATTAATTTGGAAATCTCCTACAGGATTTGTAATTATCAGAACCTGATTCCTACAGCTGAGGTATCCCAGACCTCAGGTATCCCATTTCAGGAGACATAATGCTTTAAGTCAAGCGGAACAATTTCTTAATCTTGATTTTTTGTGCTCAGGTGTTTGTATTAAAATCCTACTTAGTCATAATGTGAAGCAAAACAGGAATAACTCAAATCAAACATCTAAACCCAAGGAAAGTCAGAGGGGAGGAAAATAAAAAAGGACATGTCAAAGCTAACTGGGAGTGAAATATTTCTAATCAGTCCTGAGCCTTCCTGATTTTAGGAGAAGACACAAAATTTTACCATATGGAAACAAATGGCTGCCTGCTCTAGCTAAACAGTATGGAGGGAAACATTTCCTTACTTCACAGTGTGCCTTCCTTTCCACGGATAAAGTCTGGAGATCTGGAAAGATCACATGGTGATCTATGGGTCCAAACTGCTTTAAAAATAGAATCCGTACTCCTGTCCTAAAAATAAATACAGCTCTTTCTTGTAAGTATTCATTCAGTCTTTTGTGGAAGAAAAATGGGAATTTGTTAGTTGGTCTCCAGGTCTCTACACTTAGAAATGAACACTTACACCTTGAACATAGAACCGACAATTAACCTTTGAAATATTTTCCCAGGGCAGGAGGGGACCATCCTGTGCTGCAGCAATCAGTCACTGAGTGTTGCCCAAATTAGGTGCCTCACCAGAGAAGAGGTGAGGGTTCTCCTATGAGAACCCCAAGGTGAACCACAAAGTAGTCATGTCCATGTGGAATATCACTCGTCAGCCTCACCATTCTGAGAAAGCTGAAAAAAGAAGTTCATGTTTATATTAAGAAAATGGAAAAGGGAAGGGAAAGGGAAGATATTTTCTGAAAACATTTTATATTTTGTCCTCAAACATAGGTGAAACAAAAGTGCCGTGTAAAAATCACAGTGTGAAACGAAGCCCCAGAAAAAGAGCTGAAGGCTGTGCCTCCCTTCATTTAATTTATTTCCACAGTTATTCAGAATGCAGACACTTAATCCGTAATGTAAACCTCCAGGCAACATTATTTATCTTTAGGAAGACCTGAAGGCTAGTGCAATTCAAACTGTGATTTTTGTCTTTTCATTTTGTGGGGTGGGAATAAAAGATGGATTAAATTGTTTTCTGCAGATATCGATACAGATTTTAAGGAGGTGGAGGGGCTGTGATTCCTTGGGATACTCAAGTACACATTTGCTGTCTTTAATGAAAGGAAGCTTGGAGTTCACAATGGAAAATGACAGCAGCATGATCACGTAGTATTGGGTCTGTGGTATTTGGACTTGTGTGTTTGATGCACCTAAAGGAGGTATTTCATTACGGCAGGATATGAAGCAACAGCTGAAAGAACCAGGTGTATGTGTGCAATAAGAGAAGACTTTCCTGCCTAAGGGTTATTTTATGCCACAAATAAATGTTCATGGTCAGAATGAAAATGACTCTGCATTCCTTCATAGTTATCACATTAGATAGTTTTCATCCTTCTTAATAAAAAAAACCCTATTAATAAGAATGGAACTGGCCTCTAAGGCATTTCATCACTGCTTTCAGGAAAATGGATCGTGGGGTGGTTCTCATTATTTTTCCAAACTGAGAAAAATACATTTTAATGAGGCTGTTTTAAGCTTTACTCCCTGTCCTTCTTTTGTCTGGCTTCTTCCAATCCATCTCATGACGTTTCTATGCTGAGGTCACAGCTGCCTTAGCAGTATTAAAATATATTATGCATATAGGCCTGAAACACATGTGATCTTCCCTCAGAACAAGTTTAAATTTGAAACTTGTCAGAACGCATGATCTCAGGACCCAGAACAGCTTTTTCAATAATCTTTCCACAGGAAAATGAGATTAAAACCACCCATTGGGAACAGTTCCAGCTCCAATCAATCTGCTTCTAATCACAAAACTTGACATTGTTTGACTGGTGCTGGCACCTTGTGCTCCCCAGGGTAAGCAACCTCCAGAGCAATGAATCCACTGGCACCTCCCAGGGCTTCATCACATCCCAGAGAAACACAGGGCTGGCCCCCAGCCACATGGGACAGGATCACATGCTGACCGTGAGCACAAGGGTATGTGCAACCCACACCACCTTCAGCCTGGGCACCAGCTCCTCCAGCTCCCTCTAAGGCTAAAAGTTAATTTTTCTTTTCATATCCCTAAAATGCAGCTTTTCATAAAGGTAAAGAGGGGAAAGGGTCGGGTGTAGGTTCGCACCGTTCACTTGCAGTGCCTGCTGCGCCCAGGTCTTGAGATAAATTCTCTTTCCCTCTGCTCATTAAGAAGTTTCCTGACAGCATCATTTTCCATGCCATTCACTTCTTCCCTTTTCCCTTTGCCAGCTCCAGCTTCTCTACTGTGTTAGGTGAAAGTTATTTATCCTCATTTTAAAGGTTCGTTATAATTCACTCCTTACTTGCTACCTCTCACCCACGATCCAGGGAAGGACCCATGCACCCCTGCAGAACCCTGGGATAGCAGCTGAGCATTTATTTCCTGCCCTTGGCTTCTCCTCCCTGCCTTTGGCACAGGGGAATGGCCAGACGGCCCTGGGAGCTGAGGCACTAAACCCCTTGGAGAGGACACAGCCTCTTGTCACAGGCCTGAGAAGTGATTTGCACAAAGTACCCACAGCCCTTCCAAGCTAAATAATGGAAGGAAATAAATAATAGGGAAATAAAGGAGAAGAGTGGCCATGCAATATCCAACTATGTTCCGATTTCTGCAGGCAATGTTACCCCGGTGACACTGTGCACTGATGAATGAGAGAAGCAGGGCAGAGCGGGATGTTCTCTCCAAACCTTTGGCAGCCATCAGTTCTCCAGAGCTCAGAATGACACACTTGGTGCAGCTTATGAGGCCGAGGCTTTCTGAGCCACCAACACAAAAGATGAATCCTCAAACACCAGGCACAGGTGACAAGATAAGAAGCCCAGCACATCATGTCTAAGATATAAATGGATCCATCTGTCAGCAGTTACTTTGTAAGTGAATTGCTCCCAATTACGCTAGGAACAGCTTTTAATGAAACATGGTTTTAAAGTACTACAGAGAAGAAGAAAATGTGCAAAGTAAATTCCTGATATAATGAAAATTGAAAAGAGTGATAGATTCTGCTGTTATAATTGGCAAAGAGAATGGAGGGTTTTGATAGAGGTGACAGTAGAACAGCTTTTGGGGTATTATTTGACTGGGATGGCAATCTTCTCATCATATGTCCAGCCTGTCCCCAGAGGTCATTTTCAAGGTACACGTTCAGATGAGAAATAGCAGTGTTAGATTACAATTTCCTGATGGCTGCAAAGAAATGTTCATTACGTTGCTTCTTCCCCCAGAAGGGACCGGCCACGTATCAGATGGTGGGAAGGGTGTCAATGAAAAATGGGAGTTTAGGTATTCTGAATTTAAATCCTTCACACAGTCCACACTCAGCCCTTTCTTGTATGACAGGAAGTTAATGAACCCATATTAAGTGGCAGGCAAATATTTTTCCCCCCCAATTCCTTCTGAGCTTTGGTGTGAGAGAGACGTGGATCGCACAGGTGGCCCCACACCTGCTGAATACAGATCTGAGGGAGTGTGACACATTTCTTTAGGCAATGTCTTAGAGCTCTCCCCACAGCCTGGCTGCTGGAACACACCACGTTTGTTTGGCAGTCACCAGTGTCATAGCCTCAGAGAGGGGGTTTAATAATGCTGAATTTAAAGTTATTAGAAATACCATTGCTTTCACAAGTACACAAATATTGAATTACAACATCTCTTTGAGATGGGCTGAATTATGAGTAGTGTTTCGTTGACTGATTTATGTTGGAAATCCACATTTACAAATTATATTCAGCAATAAACTCGGCGTAGGTATGACACAGAAGTTATTGCTGTTACTCGGGAAATGTTTTCTGCTTTGGCTTTTGTTCTTGGGAATGCTGCACACCAAACAATATATTTCCCACATGAAACAGCTTCCCTGAAACATCTGCTGCCAGAAAGTTTGTCTGGAACTTGCAATGATGGATGAATTTTTGACAGGTAATTGCAATTCAGATCAGATGCAGACAGATTTAGTACGGAGAAGCTCCCAGTTTATTAAAATCACCCTTGATTTATTTAAGCACCCCCCTCTCTTTTCACCACCATTCAGAAATGAATCACTTGGGTATGGTGTTCAGGGCTCATCCAGCTGCTCATAATATGAAATACATCAGTTCAGCCCAACTTTATCTTCTCTCAGCACTTCTGAAGGACCCATCACCACAGTATCCAGTCACCACCAAATCTGACATCTACAATTAGTGTAAACCAAAGAAATCCTAAAATTTGGATCAGTTATATGGTTTAAGCTCCTCAGGCTTACTAAAGCAAATTGTCAGCACTATTCATCACACCTATGAGAATTATGTTTCTATTACATAGAAATATAATCCCAGTACAGCTGTTTTGGGCTGTGCCGGCTTTAGACAAAGGAAACTTGCATTAATCTCCTTAAGTTCCAGACAGAAAGGACTGATCACACCCAGACATCTGATTTTAAATCCATGCTGATTTGAATAATGTCCTTGGCACATGGTACTTCCACCAGTCCTCAGTGAAGTAAAAGGTTCACTGTAGATACTGTAGTCAGCTCTGGCTGTTCCCAGACAGATTTCCATCAAACCTTTTGGAAAGTTAGACATTAACTTTCTTTGCAACTCACATCTGTTCCGATAAAGGATTAGTTATGCATGGATAGGAGCCATATGACCTTCAGCTAATTTTCTTATGCCTTTCCCAGACTAAACAGAGCTAGGGAAGTGTGGGACATGCTTGGAAAGGAGCCACAGATAGTCAAGGTAAAATGCCGACACTTAAAGCATTTCTACTTGATTTAACCCAGAAGTGGCATTACAGTTATTTCAGAATGGCCACTGAAGTGACTCAAGGAGAATGGCAGAAGGTAGAAGATGATACCATGCCTTGAAAATAACCTAAAAATACACAACTGCCAGCACTTGCTCTGAGATCCCAGTATTCTCTCCCGCTGTGGGCACAGGCAGACATCAGAAGACAAGTGAGACCAGAGCAATGGTGCTGCTCTGAGTCCCACTGCACCTGCCAATTACTTCCAGCCCAGAGGGACTTTCTCAGCCAGATGTAATTTTGTGCATTTACTGTCAAAGGTAAGTACCATTAGGCTCATGTGGATAGAAGTGTCTGCTCCAATTTGTTTGTCATTTAAAGTCTATTTGGGATGCTGCTCTTGCCCTAAGCCACTGAGTGTTTCTTTTATTATTCCACATGCCAGTAAGTGTACTTAAAGCAGGAACCTAAAGGCATGTCTACTTTGGAGCAGGTAGCATAACCTCTTGCTGAAAACAACAGTAAGACTTGTTGTAACAGTGACTCTCAAACTGGTTTAGCTGTTTGCTGGTGGGAATGGTGGTGCTTTGTGTACACGCACCAGTGAATTACAGAAACATGAATGCCTACAGAAGATCCATATCCCTTCTGCCACCACTGAGGTTTAGGTGATGCCTTTCCCATTCTGTCCACCTCCCTCTTGCTGTCCCACAACATGGATTGAAGTGGCTGGGATTGCTCCATCCAACCATGCCTTCCTTGGCTAAGTGTAACTCTCACGGGCACCGTGTCCTCGGGCCTGGCTGGACTTTTTGAGCCCCGTGGTTCCGATCTCTTGTAAGTGACCCACCCGTCTGTGCCAGCTCGGAAAGGTGAATACAGTCCTGCAAACTGTGACTGCTCCTTACTCTCCTACAGTGAGGAAAGAGGAGAGTGAGGAGAAGTGTTCTCACCAATATTCAGCCTCTCTTTAATTACACGGGCTGCTGCAGAGAAATCATTCTTCTGCCAGAATTTTCCAGGTATGAAAGCTCATCAATCTCTTAATGATTTTAGATAGAAGATGTGGATTCTCTCTTGCTTATAAATAGCGGTTGAAATCTTTCATAAGCTAATATTTTAAGGAAAGAGGGCCCAGAGTGTCTCTGACAAAGCTGATTATAGAACATCACAATGAGGATACACCTCTATTAAAAAAAGTTTTATAGGGAGTGAAAATTTATAGTGGTGTTCTGCTGATTCATGAAGAGTAGATATGGAAATGTATTTCTAGCAGCCACTCAGTGATGAAATATGTAGCATATAATGCATTTGTCTGTAAGACAAATATGTGTGTTGGCTGATTAAAAAAGATATACGAACTTGTGAAAATAAAGAAGAGGAAATTTTTCTCAGGAACAAACCAGCTAATTATAAAACCAACAGGAAACAAAATGCGTCTGTTGAGTAATTACAATTTTTTGCTAAACAGGAAACTTTCAATATTAAATTCTAATGTACTTCATATGCAACTTCAGTATCTAATGACCAGTATAAACTTTGAAAATTTGAAATGCACCACTCTGCTGGTTCTAGGCCATTTTCAGACGTGTGGCACAGCAGGCACAGACAGGTGGGTGAGGGTTTTCTGACGACTTGTTTTTGAAGTTATCATAGGAATCTGTCAATCAAAGAAACAATTTTTTCAGAAAGAGCAGTTCAGCTTCAAACATTCAACAAGTGATAAATGAAGCTTTTCAAAACCAGAAGTGTCTACATGTGTTGATAAGACAACATGTGAATGCTGATGGATAAATGCCATCTGCCTGAGAATGCCAGATTTCAGCTTGTTCTCACATGTAAATTATTTGCATTTGTACAGATGTGCTGATTTTACATGCTGCTTGGACAAGAAAATAGAAATGTTAAAAAACAGCTTTTCCCTCTTTATGTTTAAAAATAAATGACTCAGTTGCTCTGTCAGGTTCAGAAACTTGAGACAGTTGATGCTGTTTGAGAAAAAAATATCAGGATATAAATCATCAGGCTTATAATCTAACATTTCTGAAGTCCTTTTGCAAAAATAAGAGCAAATTGTGTCATGGGCTCAGGCACAAGCTCCTGAGAGATGAGGGCTTTGAAATCTGTAGATTTCCCTGAAACTTCCAAACATATTCTCCAAAGTTTCAGCTTTGTTAAAAGAAGAGATAGTCGGTCTAGATGTGTCTATTAATTCAAAAGGAAGATGGGGTGATACCTCAGAACTGACAATATTTGGGGGTTTTTCCTGGTTCTGTTCTGCTGGGTTTAATTTCTGCACAATATTCAAAGGATGTTTTGCTTTTCATATTTATTTTTTGCATTTTCTCTTCTATCCCTTAAGAAAAAGAAAGGAAAAGATAAAGGGCAAAAGGGAGGGGGAGCATTTGTTGCTTTGTGCCATTGAAAAGAGAGGGGAAAAAAGAAGTGTAATAAGGAACACACTGAAAATTGTTGTTACAAATTTCTGTGAAGTAGAAGCAACTAATTTTAACAACTCTTATATAAAACCCTCTATGTTGTTTTTTTTGCTCATCCATATCTTCTGTCTTGTTAGGATGGGATATAAAAACATGTGATGCTAACCAAAACTACAGAGCAGCAAAGCTGCTGCATTACATTGCATTTACTTTGACATATTTGCAGCCTTTCAGGAACATTCCCACTGGCAGAGCTGGTAACAGAGCCTGTCCTTCTGCATTGGGGGATCAGTGGATACTGACCACCAGGAGGTACGAGATGGGATTGTTTGTGAAGAGGTGAAGAATAAACACCTACAAGATGAGGTGTTTATTCTTCACCTCTTAGATTGCAGCTGAGCTTGGAGCTGCCTTGGAAGCTCAGTGAGGCAGAGCAAGCTGGTCAATGCCAGGTTGTCCCAAGAGCTGCACCAAATCCATGCTGACCATCCCTGGTGATGGGATCAGGCATTATTCTTTCAGCATAAGCAGCCATGAACTGAAGTTATGTATTATTTTGACCTTCTCATCTTCTGACATCACATTCCCCCCATTTCACTTGCTCAAGAAGCTCTTGCCTGACCCCTCCCTCAGCCACGGGCCAGGGTCACCTTCGAGCTGCACTGCCCTTTGCAGCTTCCCCTTAATTTGATCCTCTGTGTCCATTCTGTAAAGTTCACATCCAACAATCCTGTTTTCTTTTAACATCATGACAGAGTCCTCCTGCACAGTTGTATACCCATGACTTCATTCAAGTCTGGAACTCACCTCTCCCTGGCTCTTAGGCATGAATGATCCTTAGCATCACATCCACTTGGCATTGTTTAAGTGACAGCTAAGGAGGGCAAGACAGGGGAGAGGAAGGGCCAGGACAGGGGAGGACAGAGCAGGACCAAACCCCTTTATTGCATGATGGTTTCTAAGGCTGGTAAGAGAGGTCACAGGAGTAGGGTGCAAATACACAAACCCAAGAATTTCTCTCGTACTGAGAATTTGCTGGTCAACTGGTAATTATTCTTCAGCTTCCTAGTAGTGGGGATTAGAGCCTGGGACTTTCTAACTCCACAAAACTATCTTTGTTATACAAAATATTTTAGGTCCTTCATTTAATAAAGTTTTACTCAGTTAGTTCATCTACTCTGAGAACACTGTATCAGTTCAATATCCCTTGTTGGCACCCTCTGGATAAAATGAAAATTCAGCAGCAGCAATTCCCTGTGTCACATCTATGATCTCCTTTCAATAAAAACATTAAAGTGGTGCCAGAGTCCTACAGAAACCCGGAAAAAGATTTAAGTGGCATGCTTCATTTTTTGCCACCATGGGCCCTTGAATCCTACCATGCTACTGGAACCATCCACAAACATTTCCCAGGATGGACACCCTTGCTCAGTAACTGCATCCTCTTATCTTCTTCTTTAGCCTTCCAGTGATTGGATTTAATTATCCAGCCTAATTATTATCCTGCAGGATATCCTACAGGATCAGATAAAGAAATTGTTTTACCACCATAGAACATTGACACAGCACAAAATATCTGAGCCCAGGGCAGAGGTACAAAATAAACTGTGCATATACATACTCAGAGTGCTTGGGTTACCCTGCTCTACTAAAGAATAAATATATTTTCAGTTGGATGAACTAAAATAGGGAATTGAGGGAAGGAGATTTTGATGCCATAGCCCAATATGAATCAAAGTTGAACTCCTTGTTTGCTTGATTCTCCTTACACATAAAATAAGAACAATTAAAATAATGAAATACCAAGTTGTGAGGCATTGAGAGAAGGTGGTCCATGAAGGTTTCTATGCAATTCCAAATATTCCTTGTAATCAGGGTATAGTAAATAGCTGATTGAAAACAATACCTAAAACCTAAAACTCCAAACCTTTTGTCATTTATACCAGAACCAAGCGTAAGAAGGGATCTGGTGTCCAGATGAAGGATTAGCTCTAAACCAGTTCTGCTTTTCTTCCAGAGTCAACAATGTACAGAATACAGCTTTACAAATTAATGGGACTGATCCTATTTCAGGGTTCCCTCATTAAACTGTATATTAATATAATAAAAACATCCTGCACCTTTGATAAAACACAGCAGGCTTTGTGACCGTTTTTATGTATAATGCCAGAATTATTTGGAGAACAGTAAAAATTATTTCAAAGCTCTAGGGTGAGAACAAATTCATCTGATGTCACTCTTTTAGAAGTTGTCCTTCTGTCAGTTATTATTAATGCTGGTATTTTGAGCAGAATAGTTCACAGTGCTCTGATGGCTACCCAAAAAGGACTAGAAAACAGAGGATAAGTGAAGTATTTGACCAGGCAGAACAGAAAGAGCTAAAGGTATTAAATGTAACACCACCACCCCCAATGAGAAATCCAATGATCTAGAGATAAACTGTAAAATCATAGGAAGATGCAAAGGAATTCAGAGACTTAATCACAGGCAGCTAAAACCCATGAGCCCCAGAGGCAGAATTAAACCCAGCAGCATGTCCTTACCACCTCACCAATGCACTTTGCCATTAAATCCGAAATGGGAAGGATTTAAGAGGTTTAAGTTCAACAGTTTGTACAGCAAGGAAGAAAACCTAACCAAGGTTTGCAAATGACATTTTTATATCCATAATTCTGTTTTAAATATCACTTCCCTTACAACTTTTACTTTACTGCGAACTGCATTTGTTCCAAGTAGAAATAAACAATTAAACAAGTATTCTTACTGAGAAGACGGTTTGATGTCTGTTGAGAAATCTGGACTATAATTTACAGAAAATAGGTTACCTAATAAAAACTCATTACGAAAGTTAACAGGATTGGAAAGGAGGAGAACGGGTCATTTCTCACAAGGAAGCGATCCATTACTGATTCTAACGATGTCAAAAAAAATCAATAGTTTTCTTACTTTTGCCTTTCCAAGGCTGATAGATTGATATCACTTTTTTCTTCCACCTGTGCTTCCAGTCCCCAGCTGATGCTGAGGAACACCCTGTTTCCCTTTCATTTATTCCCTCTTTGGTGCCACCACGCAGCCGAGATGGATGTGGGGACAGCACGTGCCTGCCTCCAGCTGTACTGCCCAGTCTGCACTCAGTGCACACCCAGAGCCATGGAGACAGCTCAGTACTCTGGTGTTTGCATTTTCTCCAGGTTTGGTCTCATTTTACACATGGCAGGAACAAACACCTGCCCAGTTATCCGTAACCCATGTCCTGCCAAGCATTCCTCGCTGCTAGAGCCATAAGGCCTTTCAAAACTTAAATTAGAAAGTATCTGCAACTGTGGAAAAATGAAAGGACTTGCCTACAAATTATACTCATTTTCTTCAGCATTTTAAGCCACTGATAGGGATGGAGGGGTTTTAGGGTATTGCCTGTGCTTCACATGCTGTGGGAATGAATGTGGGGTGACCATTTCAATGGTATTTGGAGCAGGAACAAATAGAACTAAAGAGGTTAGTACGGTTTTACGTAAAATCTAATAAAAAACCTCAAAACACAACAAAGCCCAGGTAAATTTACTGCAACTGGAAAGGTTAGAAATATTAGAAAAATTATATAAAAGGCTAATAGAATATAATGATGTCATTTTAAGTTCTTCTTGTAGCTTGTCCTTTAAAATACAGCAGCATCATAGATTTGGAAGGTCAGCAGGAAAACAAAGGCTACATGTGCACTGTCTCCTGTTTGTTTTCCCATCTCACTGCTCTCGGTTTTCTCTGCAATCACCTGATGAGAGATATCAGCCTGAAAAGTGAACTCAAACTTCAGGGTCAGGACGGCAATGGGATGGAATCACAGCCTGGGCTTTTAGTTTGCAGATAGACCAAAGAATGAAGCTTTACAGACATGGAAAATAAGAAGGAAAAGAGCACAAGATCATGACTAGAAAATGAGCACTTCTTTCTCACTATAAACTTATTCATCAGGCAAGTATTTCTCCTCTAGTAAAAATTAATACATGCTAAATCTGCAGGGAGTGCAGTTATACATCATATATTACAAATAATGCACCACCCCTACTCAATAATGTCACTGAAACCAAACTTCAACATTTTACATTAATGCAACTTAAATAAGCAATCAACATCATATGATAATGTTAAATCAAGATGAGTCACCATATAAAAAATTATTTTTTTTCCCCACACAGAGGAAAGATTAAGCACTTCTTTAGTGGTAGAATCATGAGAATACCTTTACCACCCAGTTTAAATGCAGCCCAAATACATTTGAGATGCACAGCTAAACAGGACAAGGCCAGTGGGTGAAGAACTGCCTGCAAAGGGCCTGGGTCACCCCCTACACAAAGGTGTGAGTGTGGGGTGCTGCAGAGCCTCACTGTTTGCAGGAGCTTGGGGAGACACTGTGCGTTAAAGCTACAGAAATGTTCCTGGCACAGCCCAAATACTTCCTGTTCCAATCAGTGTGACGAAATAATAAAGCTCTGCAGCAGGTTCACCTAAGCAGTGGGTTGGGGTGGGATCAAGAGGTGACTTTTCTCCCTTGTGCTCCTTTTCACTTAGCCCAGATGTGCTGCAGCTACCAAAATGATGAAGGAAAAAAGATCCTAATGGGCAAAATGCTCAGAGCTTGTGAATTACAGATAATTACACTGACTTTTGAAGTAGTCAGAGAACGATAGAAAGAGAAAGATCTTCATATTGAGGTAGTTTAAAATAGAAAAAAACCTATTCATCATCATTAGTAACTATTTTTACAGCAGTTTGTGTGGGGTAGGAGAGGGGAGGGAAGCAAAAGGCCCCAGCAGAAGCTGAATGAAGGGTAAGAACTACCAGCTCCTGACCTACTGAAAGATTTGAGGTGAAGCAAGCAGAACTTGCTTCCCTTTCTGATGTCATTCCACCACTCCTCCAGGTGTTACTTGTTTTCTGTTTTGTCCTGTCACTTCACAATACATCAACATAACCACACTGCGATAATGCAAACAGCACCTCATGCACAAGTATGGCACAGTCCTTATTTCTTCAGATTTTGTTGCATTTGTGTTTTGAAAAACAGTCACATATTGCTTCCATGTATTTTCTTTTAGTCTGACAGCTCTTGATTAAAGACAATTCAAACTTCTCAAATACTTCTTCAAAGTATTCTCCCTCATCATCTCACGTAGATTCTGCCATGGAGTAGCAGTGTAAACATGGCAGGTCATTTGTAAGAGTCACCAGTCTGTTTATTCTTCATCTTTTTTTCCCAGCTTTTTAAAGAAAGCACTCACTATAACATCAAAACATTTGACAAATGACCAGATACTAAAAAATGCCAAATCCTGATCCAGTTATAATCAGTATAATCCCATAGAAATATTCCCAAGGCTTTAAAACAGTGCCTGAGTTCAAGGTGGAAAGACTTAAAATCCACTGTCTTCAGATGCTAAAACCTACACTATTTGATAAATAGGGATTTAGTTCCAATTAAACAGATGATTAAAGAAGAAAAAGCTCAGAGAATAATCAGCGCTAATTATACTACTGCTGCTAGTGTAATTAATCAGTTTTGCGACCTGCAAAATTGAGATAAGCAGCTACAAGATACAGAGATGAAAACTTGCTATGTAGAAACTATGGATCATCATTATCCAAAATAACACATTAACACTAATTGCTCCTGGGGGTGGGTTGTGTTTCGCCCCCTTTCTACTGGCTGCTCTGCTCTCCCATGCTCCCTGGCCCATGGAGCTGCGACCACTTCAAATATCTGCAGTGACCTAAAAGGACAAAGAATATTAACCTAATACTGGCATTCATGCCCATATCTATGCCTCAAAGAACTCCTATCACAGCCTGTTGTTGTTTCTGAAGCTATTTTTCAAGAGCATATAAAGTTCTCTCACACCACGCACTGCTAAAATAGACGATAAAAATAATTTTACAGTGACATGAAAACTATAAATCACAAAGACAGAAATTCATGGATGCACCTTTATCTAACGTGCTGCCCTTGAGTCCTCCTGTAAAGCATTACATAGGAGAAGAATACAGCAAATGGTCTCCAATAATCTGTGATTTTACATATTAGCTGTAAAGGGATGGAATAATGGATCAGTAAATACTGTTCATCTCAATTGTGTTTCAACATTAGTTTTAAGTTGTCCTGGCCCTGCAGGCTTAAAAAGTACCCTTAGCACTACTTCAAGTAGTTTTTGTGATTTAATTTCATATTTATGCCTTTACTCAGCTGCAAGGGATGTTTCCAATAAATAAAGAGAGCAGCTATGAATCTTCCATCAGAGCTGTAAATTCTTGCAGCAGGCTCCATTTTTAGCGATGCAAAGGCTGGCGCTCGTGGGCTCTTTCTCGATAAATACATCAATGTCCGTCTGAAGCCCTGGTGGAAATATGGCTTCAATTTTTTTCTTAAAAACATGGATCAATCATTGTTGCCCTTGCCTATTCTTTTCTGTCAAACGCTTCAGCTGTGCTGGAGTATCTGTAAAAAGTTTGAGAAGCACTTTGGATACATGCCTTACAATCCTATTGTATAACATTTAACTTGGGGTGTAGCTCTTGCTTTCTTTGAGCTGCACAAGGAGCCGGCTCCCACTGGGAGGTGAATGTGAGTAATGGCATTCCAACAAGTTCGGCAGATTTCATCAAGCAGTGGGAGGGCCTTTCTTGCCTGCAGAACACCCTGAGATCGGGATCTAAGAGCTCCCTGTGCCCTCGGGCTCTAGGCTACATATTCTGTATCCAGGGAAGAAAGCACAGAATGTCCTACCAGTAGACACAGAGCAGAGAAGGGTTACACATTAAATCAGCTTTCTAATTTGGCAAAATTTAGAATTTTTAGTTAGGTGAATAAATTAGAATTTAAAAAATTACCAATCTACTTTAGTAAAATTTACATAGTAAAATTTCCTGGTTTACTGCACTGCCTAAAAATGTTTCGTCAATTTATTCTTTTTTGGTTAGAAAAGTAACCCTCACAAAAAAACAAAAGCAATTCCAGACTAAGGAGATTACTGGAAAGCCAGTAAGAATTAAACAGTTAATTGTTTAATGTGGTGTTTGGGTCTTGTTCACTTTAGCAGTGAAGGAGAGCCAACATCTCTTCTGATGTCCAAGTCTCTCATCAGAGCTATATCAGCCCTAGCAGTTGGATTAAAACATAACTCCTTTGAAACTCCAGAAGTTTGTGACTCACTGGAAGGAAGATGCAAAGGACAGACAGGTGGGAGGAGTGAGCTTTCCCCTCCTGTGAAGTTTGCTACTTGAGCTTTTTTTCCCAGTGACACCCTCACATCCATCTGAAATGTACCATGAGGAAGTAGCTTTGATCCTTTCTCTCTAATGATCTGCTCAGTCAGAACCTTGTCATGAAAAGTGACACTACCATCTTGTTAATGCTCACCTTCTGGAAGAGTTGTTCTTTGAATGAAAGTTTCAAAGATCCTCCTTAATCTACTTTATAGGAAAGTCTCTATTTTATGGCCACATGCAGTAAAAAGTACCAAACCCCACAGTATTTCAAGTTACAGCATTGCATAGCTGAAACCAACCCAGCAAAACCCCTCAGTGACTGCTTGGACATCTTCAAAGATCACAAAAACTGACAAAAACTGTTTGCAAAGCATTGTTATCAATACTGCCTTTTCCTCAAGAAAAGATCCAGACTGATTTTTTGGATGGAATTTCTTTGTACTCATTAAAAAACCAACCACAACGCTGTGAGTCAGAACCAAATGCCAGTATAACAACAACATGCTCAAAAAAGGCCTGTCTGCACTCCAGATGAAGCACCTCCTGAAGGAGATGACCTCCCTGAGGCAAGAACCACATCATAGGGAGCCTGAGTGAATCCCTGGCTGCCTGGCACGGGAGAAACACCCTCTGGGAAGAGAACTACGTGCCCATATGTACCAGGATATGGGAGAGCTGATGGCCTCACATACTGCTGGCAGGGTTGTACCACACTTCAATCCAAAGGAGCAGGACTGGCTCCAGAATTCAACAGGAGAAGCCAGGAGCTTGGCTCAGAGCAGGAGAGCTGTTACCCCATCAGACTGCAGGAATATCATTTGTTCCCAAGTCACAGGCTACAGACACATTCTTGGATCTCTACCTAGCAACATGAAAATAATTGTGACCTTTCTTGGGCAATAGTGCACAGCACAGCAGTCACTCACCTTCCTTGTGGGAATGAGAGAGCTCCTTCTGTGTCCTTGTCCCCACAGCAACATGAGTATTGCAGGCACCCTCACCACTCCTCCTGGCTCAGTGGTAGACACACTGATGTAAAATGTCCTAAAATTCCAGCAGCATTTTGCAGAAGGCAAAAAACAAGCTGGAGCCTCTGAGGATTTTCAACACGCCAGCAGAGGTGAAGCTCTGGAAAGGAAAGGTAAAACTTTTGGTACCTTGTCTGGTCTGAGCCAGCCTCCTACAGCCCAAGCTGCCTCAATCCATGCTGCAAATACAGGTGGCAACATCTGTGGCAGGTGCCTGGCGTTTTTAATGTCAAAACAGGCCACAGGTGGCTGTGCTCTTCAGCATACAGGGCAGCTAGAGCCATGCACGGACAGTGGGGACATTTGGCCAGGCAGACACATCTCACCTTTGCACTCAGTGTTGCAGCTTGGGATGATGGAATCCTTCTGCAACAAAACTAGACTCAAATCAGAAAGAGGAAATTGCAAGGTTTTAGTGGACTTCCACCACATTTCTGTTCTACTCGGCATCAGTTCTAAACACTGCATTGGTTAAGTAGAAGAACTTGAAAAATATAACAGAAGCATAGAAGTCCTCAGAATTCCAGATCCAGGCTGATCTTCTTTCCTCCCCCTTCCTGCCCAATTGTCTGATCTTATCCATTATCCACAGCTCACAACATGAAAGGTACAATTCTCCAGTGCCCATACACCCCTATGCAGGTTCCCAGGAACTTACGGACCTTACTTCAGTTTCTAGGCCATGTTATTCGCTGTTCATACACCAGCATTCAAGTCCAAAAGTTACCGGAACTGTAGATTTACGCTGTAAGTAATGTTAGATCACTTTGGAAGCAAAACCATGGGAGGTGTGTGCCAAAGGAAGCTGGAGAAGCATCTCTAGGATGTTCTAACTTTTAGGAGACACCTCACCCCCTCAAGCCTTATTCAGCTTCTGTCCACACAAAAAATGACAGAGTGACTCATGGGCTGACACAAAATGGCAGCGTGACCCCAGAGCCTCACACAAAATGGCGGAGTGACCAGTGACCCCACAGCCTGACACAAGATGGTGTAGCCAGCCCTAGACTGAGCACAAAATGGCAGAGTGCCCCACACCCTGACACAAAAGGGCAGAGTGACCCCACAGCCTGACACAAGATGGCAGAGTGCCCCACACCCTGATACAAAATGGTGGAATGCCCCCACCATGCCCTTGCCCAAAATGGTGGAGCGACCCACAGACTGACACAAAGTGGCACCGTGACGCATGGCCTTCTCCAAAGCAGGGCCCATTTTTGGCAATTAGGTAAATTAAAGGCAGGAATTTTGTGCCAGCAGCTGCTCTTGTGCCTCTGGCTGCTCCCTGGCAGACGCTCCTGGCTGCTGCTGCTGTTCGGCACACACTGCCTTTATCCAAATGAGCAGCCACAGCTCAGGCATCCTAAGCCCAAACATTCCCCAGTCAGCAGCTTCCCTAAACAGCATGTGGCAACTGCTACAGCCAGGAAAGCGAGGTAACTTTGGAAATGCAGACAGGTATGTCTTCTTTTGTGCAAGAGAGAAAACAAATAGTAACAACTAAAATTTAAAATCAGGCAAATTTTCAGTTTCCCTGTACTTTTATATAGTACAGAGTAAGGTAATAAAAAAAAAATGGAAGACAATATTCCTTATTAATCCATATCATAGGTCATTATTTCAGACAGGTGATTCTTCTCACACAAAGCTCAAATCCCTCCCCACCCCATTTCCAAGGACTGGATGCCCAGGCTCCAGGACAGCAGAATTACAAGACAGCCTGAGAACCAACTGGTTTTGGAAATAAAGCTGATTTGGGGTGGTGAGCTAAGGACAGGGAGCACATGAGCATCTGCCTGCAGATGTTCTCAGTGCCCAGATGCAGAGGGGCCAGTGGCATGGGACTTGTTCTAACACATCAAAACGTACCCCAATAACAAATGCAGCTTCCAACAAACCTCATTCCTCACTAGACAAAATCTGCCTACATCTTAAGAGCTGTTTAGTGCTACGCACACACAGAGGGAGAAAAATTTTAATTAAAAGAAAGATGTTGCCAAGAATGTAACTACTGCTTTACTAAAATTGTAAGAAATTAAAAAATAGATGCCAGCTGATGGACTTGTTGACTTAAAATCTGTCCTCAGTTAGACCTGGAAGGAGCACAGCTGCTGAAAGGGTGCAATAAGGGCAGATTTTTTTATAAATTTAGATTTTTTTCCTCTTAGCAACTTAATACTCATGAAATTATATAACAAATCTGTAAACCAATTACCAAATGTCAGAAGGTGCCCTGATTAAAATACACACATCCCCGGGAACGTGCCATATTCACAAATTAGCCATGTGTTATTTATAGCTCCTCAAGGCACAATAATGAAGAAAGTGGTAATGAAATCTGAAAGCCTGAATATCTCCCTTATGTCAGAAGGCAAATCCCATGAGACCCATCTGTAGCCCAAACTGTGGGAAAGAAAATATCCTTTCTAAAGCTAATAAAACCCCTCCAAACAACGCCCCCCACCTTTGTAGATTTGTATTTGTTGTTTCATTTTTAAAATTACGATGCAAATTAAAACCTTACCATAGTACTTCCATTCATTTAACCATAATGATACTTTGAAACTCCTTATTTTTATTTTCCAGCACCACAAGGTGCATCCCGAATGCTTCAAAGAGACAAACTCCTCGTTATTCCCTGTTTCTGTCCATGTAAGGGTGAACTCGTACACTCACCAATTCCCGCCCAGGTTGCAAGATGAGACTGAGTTTTAACTCTGATCGCTCCACATTCAAGACCTGCATATTTACACCTACACTTGTTTATGTCTTCACTGGTTCAGTTTTCAACATCCACATGTCACTGTCTGTAAGGCATTTGCTATGCTGTCTCTGCCTCCCTCACTTGCCAAAACTGACTTTTTACTGAATTTTTTTTCTCACATTTTCTCTATGCATTATTGATCAGCACTGCAACTCTGCTTCCCATGTGAGTCTTCCCTCCTTAAAAATAATGTATTAATATTCTTTTTTCTTCCTTACTTATGGTCATCTATACATCATTATCCTATGCAGAAAAGCCTTTTTGAACAAAGCTATTGTAATTACTGCATGGATATATTTTACACTCAGCCAATTTGGTGCAGCCAACCTGTAGCACTGTAAGACACAATTAATTCATCATGTTGTAACGTGAGTTCCAGCCAGCACAGAACAAGGATAAATGAAGGAGACTGCCTCTTTTTTTTGGCACATGGACCAGTTATGAGGAACGAGTGGGGTTTTTTCATGACAGATGCAAACACCACAGAACTGCCAAAAACATTCGAAGGTCCATCAGAGTATCTGCATGGCTCCAAGTCCATATTGATACAATAATCTCTTATCACTGCCTTTCCACCCCTGCTCAGTAACATCCTGGCCCTTCCACAACAGCCTCCATCCATCCCCCATCTATTTTCCAACAACAAACTATTGGCTTTTCCTCTCCTTCTTTAAATGTACCTCTCTGCTCCCCTGCATTCATTGCCCATTTTCTATATTGTTAGAAAACTTTTGGGCACTTGAAAAATTCTTGGAGGCATCTGAAGGGGCAAAAAAATCAGACTAGAACAGGAGTTGCATCTTTCTATTGCTTGTGCAGACCTGACTCTCAGCCAGAGGGTTAGCAGATGGGCATGTGTTATCAGAACATGCTCTGAATTTAAACAAAATTACACTGGCTCTTGCTGGGCTGCTGCAGTAGCACACTGACCTCTGGAGCCATCTCTACCTCTGCCCTGTGTTCAAAGGTGAACTGTAGTTAAATTTAATTTGCTTGATTTAAAACTTCAGTGTATGTAAGAGATGTGGATCATAAAAACGAGTCTAAAAACAAATATATTATTTTTTTTCTTACCTTCCCTAACCTTCTTTTCTGCAATTCTGTTTTTTATTATTCTGGACTTTGAAGAGCTCAGAGATACATTTTAAAAATATTTCTAATGAACACAACCATCTGACCTTTCCTTTGGAAGACAAATGTGTAGCTGTAAATGGTAAAAAACAAAAAAACACCCCTCCAAAATACTCTTGTCTCAGCTGGTTTCAGCCTCAGATACAAGACAGGAGACTTCCACAGGAAAAAGTCCCCAGAATATAGTTCCTATGGAGATGCAACAGTTGAACACAAAATCTTTGAGGTTTGATTTTAGAGATTGATGGCTAATTCAGGCTAAAGACAGACTTCATCCACCACTCCATTTTGAACTGAGTAGCTTTGGGAGGCCTTTGGGCCTGTGCCTTTTGTCCCTTAAGGATGGGAAGTGTCTCAACAAACCCAGCCTCAGGGCAGCTACTGTGGGATCCCAGCTCCCTAAAGGGGGATTCTTTCCAGGAAATCCCTTCATGCCTTCCCACAGACAGTCCATATCCTGCTGGCTCGCTCTGTGCCACAGGCAGCTAGGCATTGTTCAACACTGGGATGCTGGCAGAGACAGGAAGCCTCTCTTTTTATGGAGAGGTCAGAGTTCAAGTGTCTTAACTTCAAATTTCAAATTACCATTGTAACCCCATATTTTTCCTATTTTGTTCACTCCAGTCTTTTCAGACTGAATGGAGACACTGGGTGCTAAAGACTGCCTTTGTTAGCAGAAGCAGACTCTATAAGCTATTTTGCTGTTAATTTTTTCAGTTATCTTGGCTTCCTTAATATCATTTAGCTATTTGTTTTCTTTATGGGTACTTTATTCTGCTTGATTCTGTTTCACTTTGAACCTCCACTGGTGCTGAGGCTTTCACACATTTTTTATCACACTGTGCAAAATGCTGATGAAATCTTTGTGCAGACTCTCTGGCGACAGAAAAAGGTTATTATTATCATCCCCCTTGTATCTCCAGAAATATTTTTTGTTTCCAGAAATCGTTTTGTTTGACTCACTACAAAAGCACTTTCTAAAAGAGGTGTCTTTCTAATTGTCCATTTTTAGAACTGGTACATGCATAATGCAGTGCTTTCAGGAGGGTTTGGAGTGATTTGCTCCAATTATCTGCACCTTACCCCTGGGGCTCCTGCCTGGAACAGAGGTGAAACCATCCACACTGAAAGTGAAAAGTCTCTGTTCAATTTGAATGCAGAGTGAAAAGAATTTCATTCACCGAGGGCAGTGACGAAAGAGCTGCATCCAGTCTGTTCCAGTCATCCAATTACTCTGTTTCTTGCATTTTGAAGGATGTTAAGCCCACATGGAGCTTTTGTGACCCCTATCCTCTGTCTATAAAGGCAGAGAAGAAAGAGTGAGCTCGCTTTCCTCCCCTCTGAACAGTTTCCATACTTCCATTATTTCAATCTGTTTTCTCTCTGCTATCCCACCTTCTCAACAATCTATGCCAAGGATCAGCAACTGCCTAAATGAAATGGCCATTGACTATTATTATTCAGAAATATTTTTAGGTAAGCAGCAGGTTCACCCCGGGTACTCTAGCCAGCCATGCAGCCATTCCCCACTGGTACACAAATAGCAGCTGGACATTAAGACATAGTTGTGATATCCATATACTGCCCATATGCTCACTTTTGAAAAGCTGGGGAGACTCATGCCTTGGAAACAGGGTTAAATGGAAATGATTAAATAAACCAGAAAAAAAAAAAAAAAAGCAAAAAAGCTTTCTAGTGAATCTATTGGCTTATTGTGCTCCATATTCCTAAAAATTCACTTTGCAGTCAGGACACATGGGGTTTGAATCATTTTCTGCCTTTACACTTTCCCTGCCACCAGAAGTAACATGGGGATGTTTTTCAATAAACAAATCTGCTCTTTTCTCTCAAGGTTTGTGTACACTCTGAGTGCATTGGTGACATGAGATTTTTCACCAGGGAAATGAAAAAAAACCACAAAAAACCAACAACCCACATGGCTAAAAACCCAAGAAACCAAGCTGGCCACGTCTCTGAAATATGGTATGACCAAAAAGAAAAATAAAAGTCCCCACCCAGCACAAACTGGGAAGTGATGGCACAAGGGCTTTCCTACTGAGATTGTCTCCAGTTACCATCCTTCTGAGCATGGCATTATCAATTTTGCACTGAGGATGCTCTCAGGCCTAAATTGAAAAGGTGACTGACAAACACAGGAGACCAAAATGAAACAAAAGAATCACAAAGAGAGCCTATTGAAGAAACCTTCTGTAAAACAAGAGGGGGGGGGGGGGCAAGCCATATTAAATTATTTTTCTCTATTTTCCTCTTTAGTTCTCTTATGGTAGACAATGTTACTTATCCCCCTTCTTTTGAATCTCTACAAGGGGCAAACTCTGTGTTTGGATGTAGGCAGGCTGAGAAATGTAACTGTGTATTAGACCTGCTGAAGCTGGGAGGCACATTTTTAGTGAGTAAAAACCATACCTTCATAAATCACATACACAAACTGCATTCCAAAATCTCACAACACGTGAAACAGATCCCTGGATCAGCCCCATCACCAGCCCTGCCCATAACAGTGTAGGGCTGCTTGGAAATGGAGCTCTGGGAGCACAGCTGGGACACAAATGACGTTGTTTCCAGTGTCTCATAAAGGCCTCATTGATGCAGTCTCATGTATTTGTCATATTCTGCACAAGCCTTTGGAAAAGCCTCGAGTCCATTACCTTCACTTTTCCAGGTGCTTTTAGATGGTTGGACAAGAACAACACTTCCTTCTACCTGCAGCCTGCAAGAACAATCCTCTCTACACAGCCACTTCCCTGCCTCTCCATTCTGGGTATCCTTCATTCCAACAGTGAAACACCTGTAAGAGACACAAACAGGAATTTGGAATCTCTTCTGCAGGAAAAGCCCATCCTACCCATCCAAACCAAACTGTCCCTTGCTCATCTATTGTACACTCTCATAGTGTAACTACTGTTACTATTTCCACTAAAGATTATCCAATAAAGACAAGCTGGAGACAAACCAGGATCTAATGATTAATTATATTTTGACCTGCATGCCCACATGGGCAGGAGAAAATGTTCACTCAAGAGGAATTTTTCCCTAGCTCCAGCAGGCGCTGGATTTCCCACTGAATATTTTCATTTTCAGCTGCAATCACCAGAAATAACATTAATGACTTTCAGTGCAGTGCAAAAATAATTAGAGGCAGAGCAATTGTCCATCTTACATGCTTATGTTAAGAAAAGACTGAGAAAAATCATGCAAAGCTTGATAACCTGAGGGGGAGAAAAGCAAACAAGCACAGGGGTGAGGCCTAAATCAAATATGAAGCAATCTATATTTTCCATTAAAGCCATTGTGGAACTGGGCATTTTGCAAAGGTCTTGATTGAAAACCATGGCAAAGTTAATGGCTTTGATTCAAATGATCCTCAGCACTTCAATAAGAAACAAGGAGAAAGGAAGCCCACAAAAGCAGAACTTGAAAAGAAACATTAGTGCAAAACCATACAACATAAAAGAAACAATTTAAATTGCTCTAGAAAAGAGTATAAATTGCCTTGTTCTCAAAACTAGAGGGAGATTCAACAGTGCCAAATCTCATTAGAATTTCAGCACTGTATTTCGTTTTTATAAACAGCATATCAGTAAGATTTACCAATATTGTCTCAGTATACTGAAAGCTTTATTATTTATTCTTTGACATGTGGTACTTCTCTCATTCTTTACTTTTAATGAAAAACAGTAGAGATGTGTACTAAAGACTTCATTTTTTTTAACATGACTGAATTGAAAGCTAATTAGCACATTCATATCTGTCAAAAACCAGTATCTTTTGTACGCGTATTTTTGGGTTCCTTTGTGGTCAGTTTAATTAAATTCGTTGATAAAATAAAGGAGGAGATAAAAAACATTAATAGTTTAGGCTAGGTTTTTCAAAGGCAATTAGTAGTTAGAGCCCATTAAGCAGAGGAGGGAATCAGACCAATAATTTCTAGGGCTCTTTTAATGTTACCCTTGAAATTTTAGTAAAATCAGGAAAGAACAAGGAGCAGATCCGAATGACTTTCCTGGGATCCAGGGACAAAAAATATTATTGAGGTGCTGAGAAACAGGAGTTCAGAGCTGCAAAGGCTGCTGACAGCCTCTTATGGTGGCTGCTTTGTGTCAGAAGCTGTGATTTCAAGAGGAAGCAAAGTGGGTCATAAATGCTACTGATAGCTGAAAATTAGGAGATGAAAAACACTTCAGAACATTTAAGTGTGGTAGGTCTGATTACAGCAATCAAAATGCTATCCCATTTCACTACAGTTTATCTTGAACAGCAAGGTTAAGGAAAAAAATCAACAAAACAAAAAAAAGCCATATGATCCTAAATTGCGCAGTATGCACAAATGTTACAGTCCTGACAAGGACTACACAGGCAGTTGACCCAAAAGGTAATGTGGTATTTATCTTGTTCATTGCTGTCAACCAAAACCATTCCTGCTGCTTCAACAGGCGTTCCACTCCTACCTTATGGCCTGAATCCTTTGTCAGTTTGGTATTGAGGATTGACCCGTTTCCCAAAAAATACCTGCAAAACCAGTTCCATCCTGAGTACCACCCTGAGGTGCCTGCGTGTGTAATCACTGGCCTGTCATGACTTGGTACACAACCAGTGAAACAGCAAAGCAACATTTGTCCCATGACCTCAATTCCGTCTCATGACCATGAGCAAGCAGTCTGTGTGCTCCAGAACACCCAGGCACGTGAAAGAAACCTTCCTGTGCAAAAACCTTCTCCTGCCTGAAGCCACAACATCTCCAAGGATCACTGCATAAACCTCTGCACCTTCCCCACAAAGTGCAAAACAAATCCAGAAATATACAGTGACACTAACAAAAAAAGCTCCAATCCAACCAGCCCCCACTGGGTCTCCTGGAGCAGCAGAGGACAAGAGAATAAAGAACAGATGACAAATGTTAGGTCATTCCCACCTTAAGCCAAAGTAACTCTGTGCTGCTGCCAGACACAATTCCTCTCTTCCTTCTGTCAGCTGACTCAGCAAGCTCAGCCCAATTCACCTGGGAGCTGTGCTATGCTCATGAACTATGGAGGGGTTCAACAATATATCAAGTGTGATATATTAAACAAACAAACCCACAAAGAAAAGAAACAAACCTAAGTACCAATAGCAGATTAAAAATGCAAGTAAACAAGATAACTTCATGCAGTTTAAATCCTAATCCTCAGGGATGAGTTGAGCATCAATGTGCACATGCCTTGTTTGTCATCCTGTAAAGTGAGAATTGAAATAAAGTCTTACAGCAAATAATTAAGAGAAAATTTAATGATATAGAATGTTCATTGCCAGCCTTGTAAAAACTGACCTATCTGCTCCTATTGCTAAGGAGGTTTCTCCAATACCCACTTTCCACAGCTCTTTCTTCAGCAGAGGAAGCCACTGCTGTTCAACACCAGCTTTTTATTACACTCTTCCATTTCTTTAAGCAGTATAATATAAAGCTTACTTTCAAAAGTGAAATAAATAATGGGATTGAGATAAACTCTATGAAAAGAGAGAGAGCTCGGCAGTGCTTCTGAGTGCCACTGTCTGGGAGAATCAATGGGAGATATTTCCATTCATATACCCAGAAAGCACAGAGGGCATTAGCAGTTGCTTTAATCATCTCTCACACAATAACCATCACTGCTGTGCTCAGACTGTCTCCCTTCCCTTCCTCGTTGGAAATGTTCCATCACACAGCTTCCCTTAGGTGCACACCAAGCAGCAGTGTTTTCCATTTTATACTTTAGGAATCTCTGCAAGTTTAACAGTTTCAAAACAGACATTAAGCTGCTCTTTCTTGTGGTTTTTCTTCAGCTGTGAAAAATTCTTTAAATCTCCCAAATATGCACCATCTGACCTATTGAGCTCAGTCATTTAGTGGCATAAACCCTTAAATATGAAGTCAACAGATGTTTTAGATGAGGCATCAACTGTGTATTGGCAACAAGCTGACACAAATCCTGAGGAGTTTAACTTTTAAAAAAACCTTAATTCCTTCTTTACTCCAGAAAGATCTCTTGAACCTTTTTCACAGCTTTATATAGCTCTTTAAGCTACATCAGCAGGATGTGCAGCAGCTTATAGGTATAGCAATTAAGTTACAAGCAAATGTATGTAAAAACACAGTGTAAGAACATTTCAAAAAATGGGCTTTTCAGAAAATCAATACATTTGCACTGAGATACATCACCCAGCATCATCATCAAATGTATTTTACTAAACCAGCTGTAGCAAAAGGAATCAAACCCAACCACCACCATGGAAAGCAATTATATTCATTACGAACCCACAGGGCCATTTCAAACACCCCAGCTTTTCACAAACAGCTTTGACACTCCTTGGAGTCCCATTTGGATTTCAGCTCTATCATTCTGCACTTCCATCTCTGTATACTCAAAATATTAAGAAGAAGATTCTAATTTCTGGGGGGAAAGGAAGGATTTTTGTTTTACCCAGGCTATGGATAGCATTGTCTCAACCTGAGGTGAAAAAACCGACGAATCAACATTTCCTGAACTAACTTCAATCTAATCCTGGTATTACCCTGACCCTTGAGGAAGGGAACCTTTTATCACTGGCTTCAGCAGCAGCAGAACAGGAGCACCTACTGGTGTCTCTAATGAAGTTGAGAGATACTTCCTGCAGTTTTTCAATTAGAGAGTTGAGGACTCACTTTAAGAGCAAGTATTACAGATTAGCATTTCTTTCTGAGGCACACAGCATTTTACAATGGAACTTAATGAAGTAGCTCTAAGGTATTTCCTGCAATATATTACAATAAAAGAAAATATCAGCCAGTAAAGTTGCTCATGTAAGCATTGAGGATTTAAGGAATTACTTAAACAATGAATGCATGAAGCTATTAACCTTCCAGGAGAATTAAAAAGTGCCCCTATGTGATGAACCAAAAGCAGCAAGTCATTTCAAGTCTGCAGGATTGATTTTACACATGTGACTGAAATATAATTACAGAAACATGAAATTGTGTGGTATCTAGAGAAAACTAGACCAGACTTCTAGATCACGAGCACACCTTTGCAACAGCTTTTATTTGGTACATTTGTTACCTCCTGGCAATGCTACAGAACCAGGAAGGTTATAATGTGGTAGTTACCCTCAAGTAAAGGCACAGTCTAGTGAAATTAGCCATTTCTCAGTTTTATTTCATTGCAATATTCTGCTGTGCTGGAAATATTAGGAGGATCAGCATGACTAAGTAAAATTTTGCTCATGCACAGCTTACTGCATAAAAGCAGTAGCAACAAAAGAGCCCTGATACCAGACTAAGCTGGGTACAGGTTATCTCTGTATGTCAGGTATTTAACAGGAAATGTTATAATAGGAAAGGCTTAGAAAATTTAAAACACTCTCTGAATCAGGTGACAGGAATATTCTCTGTTTAAAGCAGCTGGAACACTGATACTGTGAGATTAAATAAAACATAAAAGGGATAAAAGAATTACCATATATTGAAAAACACACAAAATCAAAATCCAAAGAGCAGAAATGAGAACAATGAGAGGCATTTTTTCCACTTTGTTCTACTTCCATTTTGTTCTACTACTTATGCCCTTCCTGGTGTCCTTTTGCCTGTCCCTGGTTTTGTGTGTCCCCATCACTTCATCTTCCATTGGCATCATCATTATCTTATTAGCACCAAGACATCACTGCCAATTAGGAACTGAGATCTTTTGGTTCTCTGAAAGCAGTCACTTGGCCATCAGATAATATCAGAACATCATTACCATAATATTCATTAGTTTGGTGGGGTTTTGTTGCTGCTGGTGGTTTTTTGGTTTTTGGGGTTTTTTAAGGTTTTACCGATCTGTCCAGCTCCTCAGATGTGTTCATTTTATTGCTAATGGTATCACACACTGCCTATGTATCTCCTACACTGTTAACACCCTCTTGTGTCTGCACGGAGAGGGCCAAGAGCTCCTATACAAATGGTAATTAAATACCACGGTAAAGAGATGAGCAACTGCTCAGGGCTGTATGCAAACAACAGGTCACTGGCAGCTTCTAGGAGATGAAACATAAGCTGAATTTTAAAGTAAACTGAGATGTACTTTGCCTCCTGATGGCAGATCTTTCCGAATGACCAATTTAAGTATTTTTCAACCCCTTCTACTGAGACAGATGTACCTGAACAGGTGAAAACCTGAGCAACCTCTAGAGTGTAATGGGTGCCTCTCTGTCCCTAATGCTTGTGAATAACTCTGTAGGGATGGAGACTCTGTAGGGATGGAGACTCTGTAGGGACTATTTGGAATCAGCCCTGAGTTGTGCTCTGTCTCTCAGAGCACTCATACAAGCAGCTTTAGACCAAATCTGTAACTGAGTATACCAAAGCCACATTTGCTTGAGGAATGTGACAACAGCACAAGTCAAGCTACTGATGCACATCACCACCCAGGGACACATGACAGAGCTGTAACCTTGGTGTGAGGTCCTGGAAACTTTCCCCTGCTGAAAGGAGTCCAGGGGCAGGACTTTCAATATGACATAGACAGAGCTGACTGTTAATTCCTTCTCACACCACTTGATTTCTCATGGACTTTACTGCCAAGTCTCATCAACACAGGATCTCAGGGATTACACAACTCACTACCAATGAGCAGACTGCACCAGGAGATGATCAGGACAGGGACATCAGGATATGGCTCAAAGGTCTCTGTTTCTGTCCAGAGAGGCGAAGCTTTAGAGGTGTGAATGTGCATCCAAAAAGCACAATGTGCAAAGTGAGGTAGCTGCTGTACTAAAGGCTTCAAAACATTTCTAATTTGTATTAGCAAAGCCTTATATCCAATTTTATTAAATCTGGTTTTAACAAATCTGCCTAGCTCAAGCTGAAACATTTTATACTAAATCTACCTCTGAGTCCCCTCCTCTCTATCAGCTGGAAAGAGAAATAAATACAATTACAAATGCAAATTTGCAATAATATCAACACCAATCTGTTGGCAAGATTATAGTGTTGGCCTGTACATCAGGACATGGGGTTTGACTGCAACAGCTCGGGGATGGCAATAGTGAACAGCAGAGTAAAGAGTGACTTGAAATTCACTACTAAAAATTTGTCTGACACCAGAGTGAACAAGGGCTGGTGAAACAAATACTTAACTCAGCACAGGAGGAAAATGAACAGGACAGGGTTCTGCCTAGGAGTCAGCAAACAATAAAAGGCACCCCAGAATGGGAGCCAGGCATTAGGCCTCAGAAGTTTTGCATGAAAAAAGAAAAATAAGGGAAAATAAGGATGAAAAGTAAATACAGAAAGACTATCTTTTCTTAGCATAGAACATTTCAGTATTAATGCATATTTTATAAGCATACACCACCATTTGTTTCTTGACTTTCACTGGTTACAGTTGTCCACGGTTAGCTACACCTATAAGCAAAATCAGTGAGGAGAAAAATGTGTCAAAAGACAGACAAATTAACGTTTGCTCCCTGAAGCCACAAAACTTCAGTTGGAAGGGAGGATTTTAGCACACCCACATGCTGCTAACAGCTGCCTGATCAACACATCCCCCAAACCTGACCCCTCTGCCTTGGAGGGCAGGAATGGGAGCAGGAAGCTACCTGGAAGTCACACAGCGTGATCACCTTGCATCCAGCAGCTCTTTTCACACTCTGTAAATGAAGGCTCCTGGCTCTGTGGCACAAACCTTCCCCCAGCCCTCTTCTACACCGAGCACTAAGCACATTGCAATTCCAGTATTCCTATTCCCTGGTAACAAAATGTCATTCCTTATATATATCAGGGGTTTGGGCCAACGCATACTCAAAGCTTTTGCCTGCAGTAACAGGTAATACACAAACCCAGCTCTTGGCCAAATCTTCCACACTGAGCAAATTTGACAGGGGAACCACTGGTGCAGAATGAATACAAATCAGGATGCCAGTTTATTTTCCAGTCAGTTCTGCACATAACTAGAATCTAATCCAGTTATGGTAAATAGTGAAAATCTTGATGTAAGGGTAAAACATATGTAAATTGCCACTGTGATTTCTTAAACAAAACTGGAAGCCAGCAAATGCATCTCGTTTCATTATTCTCTGCAGCAGAAAAGAAAATTCAGTTGCCGAGAGAAAATTAAAAATAATAATACCAGGAACACACATTTGACAAATGAATTCTGCATCTTAAAATATAAGATCCCTGGATGCTATAGAAGCCAATAAATTATTACACAGGCAAAGTATCTCAGCACAAAGCAAATTATCTGCTCACATATAGAAAAATGAAACGGTGCCACTTCAAATCTGAGCTCAGCACTGCTGGTGTGCTCTGCACCACTAATGAAGCTTTAGAAGCAATCATTGATGACTCTGCAGAAGTCATGTCTGCTGCCAGAGCTGTCGCTTCACATAAAAGCCTAGTGGGGAAAGCCACAGGAATGTCTGGAGCCCCTCGATGGTGGAAGCAGGAGAGGCGGGAATGCCCTGAGTTGTGTTCTGCCCTGCTCCCCTGCTCTGCCCTGCTCCCCTGCCAGCCCCGCACGGGTGCCCCCCCGGCAGGGCTCCTCAAAGTAAACGTGGGGGAAGGTAAATGCCTGCCTGGCCACAACTGCACTGGGCTGCTGAGGGCCTTTCTAATGGGCACAGTGCTGAGAGCTCGCTTTTTCCTCCTCACATGCCCTTGGACACCATGCCAAGTGACAGCACCACTTGTGCCTTCAAATGGAAACGCAGCACATGGACTAAATAAAGCCACGGGATGGCTTCACCAAACCATGGCTGGTTTTCTGCATTATTTACTCCAACCGGTTTTAAACCAAAATATTATGCAGCTAAGTAAGACCAAAACCAGAAGTTTACTCTCAAAGTATGTCCACAGTAACTGTACAAAATATTCTATGCTAACTTAAGTTAGGAGCCATTTGGTTCCAGAAGAAACAGCCAAGGCTGTTTAACCGCAAAACACAAATTAAAAATCCTCTCAAAGGTTGGCTGTTTTTGTTTTGTTTTTTAAATTTCATGGCACCTTATCAGCAACTCAGTGTTTTGTTAGAGAAAATGAGATGATGCCTAGAAATACAAAGGATTCCAAAAGCATAGCAAGGACAATACAGTGTAGCTCCTGAGCCTCTTCTTGCAGAACAGAAACTTGTTTTTCTATTGTAACCCTCTTACACAGAAAACAAAAACAGATTTGTGAAACCCTTGTTAATGTGCACACCTACTGAGCCACTACCTTTGTCTGATGTATTTTTCTGTATTGCCCTCATTTCATATTTCCTCAGTTCTTTGCCCAAAACCTGCAGAAGCCAAAACACAGACTCTCACCAGTTCCACCTGTGCCCCTCAGGCTCCTCCTGTCATCCTCTGATTCAGGATTCTACAATGAACACTGTTATACAAAGCAAAATATGAGCACTTTAAACTCAAGAAATGTACAAATTTCTCTGTCCATAACAATGTAGAGTATGTAGAAAAAATGACAACACACCTTTGGGAGCTGTGAGTTATCAGAAGCAGGATATACACTCATGAGAAGTGCCCCCTCCAGCACGCTATTTGTGACCATCACCTTGTGGACTGCAGGTATGCCTCCTTGTTTGTGAAGCAATCCCCATCTGCTTCCAACAGCCATAAATTGAAAGGTTACAGGGCTTAAACCATATCCCAGTTATGATATGTCTATCAGGCAGCAACAGCTGGGCAATAAAATTTTAGCCATAAATGTTCCTGAGAGCGGGAAGTTCACGGCCAAAGCCATAACCACGTAACATCAATTGATGTCCAAAATGCAATCTGGGCACGTCATTCCCTCTAATACCCAACAACACCTTACATTGCAAGGTACTTACCAGCAGCCTCCAGGTTAAATAACACCAGCTAAGGTCAGCTGAGATGGCTCCAAAAGGCTCCCTCCAGTCAATAGGAGATTTGTGGCCTCCTCTGAGCCTCCAGCACTCCCTGATTTCATCCCTGTTCCATCGAACACTCTCAATATCACTTTAGACTGGATATTGAAATCACTTAGCAGCAATAAAAAAGAAAAGTGCCACAGAATTGAATCCCATTTTGCTCAGCACACATCTCTGAACTATTACCAGTGTGAAATGAAATCTAATGTCTCCCTTAGCAATCCCATCTTCTTTGTCCTTTTATTTTTCTAGGAGCGTTATGATACACTAAATCCATTTGGACACACAATAGTACACGGGTCATACCACAGATTTCAAGAAGAGGTTTCCAAATTTACGTAGCCACTGCAGCAGATTGCATTTTGCCATCACACTCTCACAAAAAAATCTGTTAATAAAAGCAAGAGACAATGCAAACACCTCAGTATGCTGCTTTGGGCTGGGGCAGTTCATTGTCCTCCCAGTGGTTGGTATGGGGCTGGTTTGGATTTGTGCTGGAAACAGTGCTGATAATTTGGGGATGTTTTCATTGCTGCTGGGCAGTGCTCACACAGAGCCATGGCCTTTTCTGCTCTCCTGTAACCCACCTCCTTTTCCTTAGGTTGGTTCTTGAGGTGGTAGAAAACAGAAAATGTGACTGAATCGCCACAGTTTCATCTAATGCCCTCTTCAGGGACAGGAACTCTACAATGGTACAAACACTGTACAGAAAATGTGACCTGCTGAGATCCAAATGCCTTGACTTTCACAGCAAAAACGGCAACTGCTGTGGGCCTGCGCTATCAGAGATGCTCCCTGGTATTCAGCCTTCCTTTTCCACTGTTCTTGATGCCACCTCTTTCTCCTAAACACATCTCCTCCTCCCCAGCACTGGAAGTTTTGCTGGAACAGTGCATACAAGGCAGGTGACTGATGTGCAGAGCCAACTAAGTGATGGATGTGCAGGGCAAGTGAGGATACAGCATGCCCCAAGGAGGAGGTTTGGGGGAGGATTTCTGCATTGTCAATTACTGAGAACAGATGTAGCTTATAGAGCTTGGGCGGAAAGCTCATCTGATTGCTCTTGGCCAAGTTTAGATGATGGCTAGTCAACAAAATGCGATGCCCAAGAGACTGTGAAACTAAACCCTCTGGAAACATGTCCAAAGAATAAACCAAGTGTAAGGCAATACTGCACTAATAAATCAACTGAGCCCCTTAACAGTAACAGAGTCAGATTTGCGTATAACGATGCTGTTTAAACCATCTGAGTGGCTTGTCAAAGCTGTTCTATCAAAATAATACACATAATTACTTGCATTAAACAAAGTATAGTCAGCTGCTAGTTTTTCTCAAATTTAATAAATGCTATTACTTTCTGCAGTCTCTCTAGGTAGCTGCCTCTTCCAATGTCTTGTTGGATTGCATTTTTTAACTCCTCGCTATTATTTCTGGAGTTCCAAAAATGTCACAAAGACAGGATCTGGCATGGGGAGCCTTTGACGCAGCTCACCAGAATTACAGACTGACTGGTTACAAACTAAAAACTCCTAAATAAAAATAAAACACTGTTGGAAGGGAACCTTGCTAAATATCTGCGCTGCTGATCTTGCTCAGTCAAAAAGAACGGTGCATCAAACACAGAAGTATAAAAAATTAGCTAAATAAAAGCTAAAGGTGAATGCTACTTAAAATATATCTCTATTCTACAGACCAGAACAGGGAATATAATATTGATTACAAGGTAGTTAACTATTTCATGAGAGGATATGTACACAGGTTTTCTCCATCTGACAGAGCATGCCAATCAGTGCTGGACCAGAACACGAAGCTTTTGCTGGCATTAAATAGCATCTTATGGTGCGGAGCAAGATAACTTTTGGCAAGAATAACATTATCACAATTTGCCCTCTCATTCATGCTCAAAGTTCAGCAGAATCCTACAGGAAATTGTACTTTCACCACTTTGTTTTCCATCTGTAAGGTAAAATTGCTGCTTAAATGAAAGCACTGCACGCTGTTGCCCAAAACCATATTGGATGGGGAAATGAATAACTTCAAATCTGTGTATTGAGTTTTTCCCACTTTTACAGTCAAGTGGCATAAGGCATGATTTAGGCCAAGAGAATTCCCACATTAATGTAGGATATGGAATAGACTGGCACTGAACACGCAGAAGTACGAGCAGTTGGGATAAAGCTCTATCCACCAGGGGAACTCCCAGCTACAGACCTGAGAAAGCAACAGCCCACACCACACTCATACCCTACAGAGGCTCCCATCTCTGCCAGGGGGGCCCATTTTTCACCCTGCACTTCACCTTTGATTCTCCTTACCCCAGAGAATAAAGCTTTTATCCCAGATAAGAGAGCTTTTCTCTTTCCCAAGATGGATTTCCTTTTTCCATTATTTTCTTTAAACAAACAACAAAATCAAGAAAATGAAAATCAGTACCAAAATGAGAAAAAGAGTTCTTGTTTTCTAGCCTAAACACAGATTGTAGGATGCAAAGTAAATGTTTGCTCTTAATTTTTCCTGATTAGACTGAAGATGCTAGTATTAATAACCACTGCAATTTTCAGTTTGTTCCCTGGAAGGAAATTTCACACGGAAGTCATTCATCTTTCTTTAGTTTTTCTGTTTCCATAGGCACTGAAAACAGCAAAAAAAAAGGATTCCTTGGGTGAGGGACAGATGGGTGGAAGGGCAGGTAGAAGGTGCCTCTCTGCAGTGTAGGTGTGAGGTTCATGTCTACAGAGGTTCTCTCCTTTTCCTGGGCCACATTTCCAGGAGACAGGTGTTCCAGCTTCATGTATGGATTTCTGCACATGTATAATCTGGGTGAAAACCTCTTGTCACCATTTATACATCAATAATATCCCTACTGCAAAAAAAGGTGAAAAGCTCTTAAATGGAAAATTATTGTTCCTCTGGGTACAAAAAGTTAGCCCAGCCCTAAAAGCCCTGCTTTTTGATGCTTTCCCCCAGTCAGGGTTGTGCCTGAGACTCTCAGTTGAGGTATATGGCAGACAACCATTTTATATCATCTACAGGCTGTGTATGTTGTAACAGCATCCTCATGTCAAAATTAAATTGATTTTGTGAGACACTGCCTCTTAAAGTGCCTTTTACACATAAATGTGAAGGGAGACTATTAGCATGGCTGTTAGACCGTAATAAAGGATGTTCATGACTTATCTCTTAATTATGCTATGGCAGTACAATTCCCTTTTCAACCACAGACCATGTTCATGGCATACATATAATGCAGTAAAACTGATGCAAGTAAGAGGAATGGATCACATTAATCTATGCAATTGAATCAGAAAACAATGCAACTGCTGAGAATTTGTAATTCAGGGAGTCTCTTCCAGAAGATTTTGAAAGTTCATGTTGCTGCAGATAATTCTGGCTGTTTGGTTTGTAATTTACAGCACACATTTTCTATAAAACTTGCAAACCAATTTGTTCCCTAAATAACTGCTTAACCTTATCATTAGAAAGTTTGTTCTGTCACCTTTCTTTACCATATCATATTGACATACAGCTGTTGAAATGGGGACAAAAATCAAGATCTTGTTTATACTGGTTGTGTTTTGTACTTCCATGACAAGCATTTGACTGCTTAAGTAAGACAGAACTGTTGACTGAATTCAGTAACATTAATCATTTTTCTTATAAAAAAAATTAGTCTTGCAGACCAGAGAAAATTCTATTAAAGCTGGAAGCGTTGGGGGGAAACTTAGAATTACAATGTATTCCTTGCTGTTGGAATTTTCCTTGTCCCACACTTATAATTGCAATGCAGTATTTTTTTCTGTACACAAATGTTGACAACTTTGTTTTTCTCTAATTTGAATAATTTCACATCAATCTGAAGCAGTAATATCCTCATGAGAATTGGCTTAAAGCAATGAAGGGAGCTTTTACCAAATGTTCTCCAAGAAAAGCTGATGTTTTGAATATAATTGGGAGACAGGCGCAGCACTGAACCAGATATTCTGGGTTCCACATGCTGCAGTCTACAGAGACAAACCAGATGTTTAGCACTACTGCTGATACCCTTGGGGAATTCCATGGGGAATTTTGCCATTTATTTGGAAAACATTTTATTAAAAAAAGTCAAAAACCCCAGCACATCAGCTGCATGTGGTTTGTTATAGCAAATGTACAACCTAAACTGTTTGAGAAAATCAGATTTCTCTTTTAAAATGAAGGGCTTAAAAAGCATTCAAACAGGCCAGCTTTAAAAAGCACTGTCTTTGTTATCTGAAATAGACTGGGCCACAGCAGCCCAACTATTTTGGAATAAAAGCAGGTCATTATTAAAAAGAGATTTGTAGCAGCAGCCATATTACAAAAGAGAGTGTCAGCTCCAGCACCCACAGGAATAACGTGTGGGATCTTGCATGATCAAGAATAACTCCCACAGGATAAGATGAGGAATATGGGGTTGGACTTTCTATGCTTTTATGCTTTTTGTTCTGTGTGAAGACAATAGCTCTGAATTTTGAAAATACGAACTTATTTCCAGCAGGCTAAAGATACCTACAGTTTTAAAAGGTCACTGGAATTGGGTATTCTTGAATATTCAGCCATCTTTTAAACAGACCAAAGCAAGCCATTGGCACTGTAAATGGGTCTCCAAGGCCACCAAGAACATAAAGATAAAAGCAGTGGATCTGGTACTGGCTGACCACCATGCAGCAGTGACACTGTTTCCAGCGCCACCAGCCAAAGCAATGCTCTGTACACACATCCCACCTGCTGCATCCTTGGTCTAGAATCTTACTACTATTTGCTATAATCCCTTAGCCCAGCCAAGCTCCATGAAACACCAGGCTAGGGAGGAAGCTCAAAGAATTCCCCCTGTGGAAGAGAAGAGGAACAAGGACTTTGCTGCTGGTTCATTATTGTGCTGTTCTGAGTACAAACTTACCTACACTGGGTACCTGTGGTGCCTTTCAGCCCCCTGACAACCTTGACAGCTCTGGTTGTTGTGGCTGGCACACATCTCTCCACAGGGGCTGGATACCACAGCACTCCTTTAAACATGTTATACTGGAAAATGGAGCAGGGATCTCAAATGGCCTTTAGCTGTTAACCTCAGGAAGCAGCTTTAAAAACATTATTATTGTAGCTGTTAATAGTTTCCAAAAGGATGACTCCCAGGGCTGCAAGAGCTCATTGACTTCACACACGCACATCCTTCTCCGAGGTTAAACGGGAATGGTTTGTGAACACACAGCTGAGAGCAGAATTACCCAACGAAGTGCACTTGCCTGAGCACAGTCAGCTCACACAGAGCTTTCTTGCAAACATAAAAAGGTGCTTTTAATGTGAAAACCTGCTTTTGTTCCCAGCTTGGAAATGTTTATGGGAAATTGTGCTTCTAGGCTCTGGGACACATGTATGCATAAATGCACAGAGCTCTGTTAGCATTTACATCATTGTGGTCTCAAGAGGGAAGAGGTCTGAAAAACAAACCTGTCTTTACAAAAGGACAGGAATGAAATTATACAAGTTTGAGCATGTTAGTAACAATGACAGCCAAACAGACTTACCATGTTAAATCCACTCTGTTGATAGGCTCCCCGAGAAACAAGGCACAAAAGTCAAAAGGAGGCATCTCCAAGGCAATACTGCAGAACTGGGCACTGAACTTCTCCAACCCAGTGATGAGAAAAGAGGGCATTAGGCAAGAGCATTTTTGGGGGGAACTGGAGAGAAAAGGTGATGCTGAAGGGATGGACAGTGTAACATCCATGGTAGCTAATGTGATGATAAATTCATTTATTCTCACAAGATAATTCCACATCATATGAAGACATTAATTAAGAATTCCTCTGAAAATCTCAACTGAAATTCCAGGTGTGACTCTTTTGACTTACACAGTAATTTTTCAAACCACCTCTAAGAGCAAGGCAGACAATATTTTAATACTTTCAATAGAACTATGGAGTATCTTCTTGTGTATAGTGCAAGCTCCATTTACTCTCTTCCTTTCTCTTCTTCTCATAGGTGGTGCTTCACTGGAATATCAATCATAGATAAAAGCTAATCTCCTTCATGAGAACCACTGTTAGCTAAATGTGCTCACCTTTTACACAAAAGAGCTCCAAAGTGCATAGAAGAGAAAACTGAAGAGAGACAATCACAGCTGCCCTGGAAAACAAGATTCATGGTCTGCAACAGATCTTTCACATGATGCTAAATGGCATATGATGAAAAGAAATATTAAAGAAAGACAAATATTTGTGTGCTTCTCATCCCCTGGGAGCCTGACTCCCAGTCTGACTGAGCAGTCCCTAAAAATGCATCTCAAGAGTTTAGTGAACCCCTAAGATCTGCTCTCCTGCCTTTCTGTGTAACATGAGCCACAGAATTTCACCCAGGCATTGCTGTATCTATACAGAACATGGTCTGACTAACAAAATCCAACATTTCTGACCGGATAACTGCCAGCCCCCACTTTGAAAGTGTAATCAGACTGGATTGCCTACCAACATCCAGAATATTGGCTAGGAAAGATCCTGCTTAGCAATACTTACAATTTTAGATTTGTATTTCTGGAGCTTTTTCATCTCTTATTGAGCTCTTGAGAATATGTAAGATACAAGCATTATCTTCTACATCTTTTCCCTATGCAACAAGAAAAAAATTGTATTAGCAACACTCCAATGAACTGATACAAACCAGAAGACTCATACATTATTGTCTATGCTTAAACCATGAGGGAGTGAAATACAAAGACAAAAAGAGACGTCAAGTCAGTATTATTATTGGATTAAAAAACCCCAAAAACCAGGAAGCCCTTCAAACCTGTTTGTTAAGCAATGCTGTTTGGGAATACTCTCCTTGCTTTTCTAATTGCTTCCCCACTGGGAGGAAGGCGGAATGCATGTGTTGATTTGACTAAAATTTCCTTCTAGAAGGGCTGTTTGACTTCTAAGTAACACTGAAACACAAATAACCTTGTTTGATTTACATACAAACTACTCTGATGAGCCAAACACCTTCCCTTGGCAATAGCTGAAGTAATACAGGCTGTGACTGAAGCTTTTCAGCTGCCCTGCTCCTTCCCCTGCTCAGACACTTCACATTCTGCAGGGGATGAGGGAATGGTTACTCACCATCAAGTTGGGGAGAAAATTCAGCAACTTTTCAGTCTTTGTCTGACTTCAGACAAAGTCCCAGCTTCATAACATTTTGCTTCAGCAAAGTACTTCAGTGTTGATGACAGTGAGGGGAACTGGTGGTGTTAGTTGTCTGCCTCCTGTTAGTTATTCTGTGAGGTTAAAAAAGGAAAAATGTTTATTGGTGCACAGTCTGTTTCCATCTAAAAGCTGAATCTGACTGCATTTTGGTTTTACTGGGGATAGATTTCTGACAGAAAATGCATCTTTGTCTGTAATTAATCCATTCAGGGACCCTAACTCTGCATAGAAGCTCATGCTTTTTATATAATTACTTCTAAAGGCTTTTTCCAGCACAGCATGGCTGTCTCTTCAGATTACTTACTATGTTTCTTTTCCTCTTTTAGTCTTTGTTGATGGAACGTCAGCTTTAAGGAGTGAATTCTGTAGCAAGGCTGCCCTGACAATCCCCTTCGCAGAGGGAACTAAACAGCTTCCCTCTCTCCTCCGAGAGGATCTGTACAATCCAGAAAGGGTTATAGCTTGGTGTACAGGCACAGAGCCTCTCCAACCTTCCTCCTGTTGCTGAGAGCTCTGTGTTTACAGGCACAAGAGGCAAAGCTGCATCAAGAGCATTCTCTAAACACAAGCGTAAAAAGAACTAGCACAACTCTCTGGTGCGTCAGCTGCGACACTCACTCAGGAACCATTCTGTTCAATATTTAATCCTAAGGTTGCTTTAGCAGCTTGTTCAATTATGGGATGAAAGAAAGAAAGAGGAAAAAAAGGGAAGGGAAAAAAAAGAGATACAATTAGCCCAGAGTTCTCATCACCACCACCATTCATCACCAGCCATGAGAAATCAAAGCTCTTTATTCTCTCCCACTCATTCCACTCATGTTTAGCACTCCTATGTCAGCTACAGCAGATTCAAGAGGAAAGACTGAGAAATACTTTTTCCTTGAGTAGCCCAACAGCTCGAGTGCTGTTGTGAATGGAAGGAGCTCTCTTTGCCTTAGCTAAGCTACACACAAGCACTAAAGCAACATGCTTTAGGCAGGAAAAAAAGCCTCCCTCATTCTCTCTGCAGATTATCAAAAAAGGGTACAAGGAAAGGGCTTAGCTCCATACACCAGGAAAAGCTGCTGATCCCATGAACACAGGAGGGGACCTGTTTGTGCTGCTTTCAGGGAGACTGTGACACTTGCAGCCTTTCCCTTTCTGCAGGGAAGGCTCTTGAAAACGTGAGTTCATCAGGTGTTAGGTATGTGTTTGTCACCCATAGGTTGGATCACCCCTGGAGCTGGAAATGATGCACCTTGGAAGGAGCACACAGGTACCGTTCCCTCCGCAGCGCCGTGGAAAGGAGCAGCTGCCATTGTCACTGCACATCACCCCCTGGAACAGATACAAGGGAACCACTGCCAGGATGAATTCCTCTCCTGCCTGTTGGAACACGCACAGGGAGGCTGCTCCTTGAGCAGCTTTTGCTACTTATCTTTATTTTTTGCCACAGAAGCCACGGCTGTGCAGGGAAGGGATCACACGCCAGAGTGAATGGGCTCTGATTAATGCAGATCATATCCGACAACCTTTCTGAGCTCCTTCTGAGCCGGCACGCTCCATTAGTCTCCAAATGTCACAGAAAGGTATTTAAATCAACACTGAGGAGAGCAGGGATTAACAGGCAGGGAAACACATGGCTACCAGAGCAGCCACTGCAATCATGGCAAACACTGCACACCGTGTGTCTCCACTGGCCCTCCCCTAACAGTGGCTGGGAGTGTGCACGGATGTTTATTTGGGATAGGAGCTGGAGATGCCAACTGAACCTGTCCCACCCACTTTTGGCAGCTTTGAAGACAATGACACCGACAGCAGAGCCTTAAGGCCTCAGCTCCAAGGCCACCAATGCAGCCTCTGCACTGCTAGGCTCAGGATGGAGTTGCACATGCTGGGACAAACCAGCCTCAAAGCTCCTCCCACTCCCTGCTCCCTCTTTATACCTCTGCCATATTCTCCTTGCCCCTGGATGTCCTCTCTGATCCTGCTGGGGCTGCTTCAACTCACTGACTTGACAGAAAAGCAGCACAGCAACAGGAAACCCTGAAAGCTCCTGCGCTGCTTGCCCACCTCTCCTCCCCACAGCAAGGCAGCAGGACTCGCCCAGCTCGGCCTCCAAAGCTGAGCCCCGTATCGCTCTGGGCTCTCTCCCTCCATGGGTGGCAACCCTGGAGTCTGCACGCTGGGGCAGCTGCTGACTCCAAGTTGTTTCTGGTGGATCAGGACTGCAGTGTGGTTCCTTGCTTGTGCTTTCACTTCTGCTGTCACAAAGCATCGCTGCTCTCCCTCTCGTTCCTCCACAAATCCCCACTGTTGGCTACATCATCGTCTCAGCCCAATGCTTTCTTCCTGCTTTGGCAACATTGAAAAAAGCTTTTCCAGAGAACGCAAAAATGTAAAGCAATGTAACAAAAGCAGGCTTGTGGCAATATTTATAGATTTACAGAGTTAAACAGCTGTAGTGCCTCTGGGTTAAAATCCAGGGGATTGGGTTCCCACTGACTCATCCAAATCCCTGCTAGGAGGGATGGAAGGAAACAGCTCAAGGTGTGGTTAAAACCTTATTGGAGTGTGTGAAATGGGCAGCTGCTGGGCACCCAAAGTGCCATCACCTCCCACCACCATCTTGTCCCAGCCCACAATAGGAGCACTCGCCTTTATTTGATTTCCAGGCATCAGGCTTGCAATTTTTAACTACTGTCACTAGCTGATTAGACACTGAGCAGTTCCAAAAATACCAGTCTGGGGGTGAAAATTTTCTGTTATTGTGAAATCTGACATCTTAGGGAAAAAATGGAGCCTGGACACATGCAGGCATTTCATAGCTTTTAGATACTAGCACCGACAATTATTTCTGCTTTACTTCTTACACTTTTTGCGAGTGTTAAATATTTAGAGTTCGGCTTGTGCACATATTTATTTTACTCTATTTTTGATATTTGCTTTTTAACTGTCACACTTTCTTTGTCACTGCTTTCAACATTCTGAGAACTTACATTTCTAACTTACTGAGAATGTATCAAGGGGTTTGGTCCTGGTACTGATACACAGATACACTCACCCCATAGTTATTTTCTTGCCTTCAAATACCATTGAGATGCTCTGGTTACAGTGTTCTCCTCAACAATGGCTCAGGTAGCCTGACTCCGTTTTTCTAGAATAAAACCCCAAGCAAACGAAACCTAAAACCTAATTATTTCTGCACATTTCTTCACATCAAAGGGACTTTAAGTGTACAGAATTGGTGACATGTGGTTCCTGAGCTCCCTTTCCATTTTAGGCATGCTACATTTCCGCTTATTTCATAGTAAACCGTGTACTAGTGGCTGATTTCCTGGTAGTAACCCAACAATTGCACTGATATATGATATGTTCCAGTTTGTGAGAAGGTCAGCATTTCAGCCTCCCCACTCTCACACCCTCCTGGATACTAAAATATGGAGAGGGGAGTCTCAGGCCTCGAGGGCTGGCCCGCCCTGCCTGAAGGTCCATAAATCAGCTCCCAGGACTGAGGCTCTGTGCCAGCAGGACACTGTTATTTATGGACTGGAGACACGTTTCAGGTGCAGGGCGAGGCTGAGAGCAGATGAAGCTGTCCACACAGACACAGCAATTCTGCAGAATGAAGCTGCTTCGACAAGAGGGCCTTGGGCACTCAAGGACTGTGCGGCCCAGCTTTCAGTTAGGTGTCAGAACACTGATTAAAAGGTGCTCACTTTGGCAAATGTTGTCTTTGTTGTAGGCTCCTTTGCCACCACCACCATCCAGACAACGCGCTGCCCTTCACACATCTGCCCAAATTGCTGCTGGCTTCTAAAGCAACAAAGAGGAGAGGCTCTCACAAACAGCTTTTGATTGAAATAGAAAATAACATCAACTTACATTAAAATATAATTCAGTGCTTGTTTGATATTTTGTTTTTACTCTAATAAAAAGGCAACCATAATCTCTCACACATTGTTGTTCCCTGAAAAAAACGTATCACAATACGCACTGACTGCAAATGCCATGTTTAAATATTCAACACAGCTGTACTTGTGGAGACCTGACAGAGAAAATTCTCCTGCTCTCTCTTCCTCCTCATTCAGCAAATCAGGCAGAGGATTTTGAACATAAATTCAGAAAGTATTTTCATAAACAGAATATTTCAGCAGTTAAGACTGTGGTTTTAAGCAATTCTGTCTCTTCACACATTATCTTCCTATGCCTTGGTGGAAATAAATCAAACTCTTAAGCTGCTGCAATAATCTCTAGGAGACAAAACAGATGGAAAAAATAATGGGATAAAGTACCTTATGGGTAAGATTTTGGCAATACAAACCCAATGCTTCTGTTCTTTACCTAAATGTTTAGACTAGCAGCAGGCAAAACCAAAATAAAATTGTTTTTGTTTTAAATACATGGCGCATTTTATATAGAGCACATTTTTAATATTAAAAAAAAATTACACAGGGAAAAGTGATTCTAATAAAACAAAATCCTTCAGTATTATTCACTAGATTTTGCCAAGAACCCCCAGAAAGAAAGGAGGCCTTACGTACACGTGCAGACATTGCAGTCCCCCAATGCCTGCAGCCACAGAGCCCCAGCCTCACACAGAGGCTCCTAAAGGGCACATGGTGAAGGGCAGTCCCCAAGTGCTCCCACCATGTTCAGTGCTGGGGTGAGCTCCTGGGGATCCCACGAGGCCAGGGAACACACACCATCTCCCTCCTGCATGGAAAAGCCAGTCAGGTGGAACTGACAGAGGGAACAACTGCATGGATCAGGCATGGAGCTGCTTGAAAGGAGCCTGAAGCACCTCCAGTTTTTATTCCTTTTACTACCTTGTCTCCCCATTACATAGCTTACCCTGTGTTCTCTGACCCCAGTGGCCCTGGGTTTGATATCCTATTTTCCCCTTTTTGGTATTTATTGGACATTTTCTTGATCATCTGCCACAGCAGTTTCCCAAGTCCTAACTTTTTTATTTACAAGATTTCTCACACTGTTATTTTGTTATTACAGTCACAAGTGAGGGTTAGCCTGGACAGCTTGGACATGACTGTCTCTTTGATTTCTAGGTAGTTCCTGCAGTTTCTTGTATTTCTGTTCTGTTTGTGCCACATTGTGGCCATGTGCTTTGGCACTGTCTGGGTAGCAGAGACTCATGCTGCTGCCCAAAACACAGCTCGGATGTGCAACTCTAATGTGTATTAGGAACTTGCAGTGAAATGTATCAACTGAGGAAATAAGACTAAAAAATAGCAAAGTATGTACCCCAGGATCCCTGGAAAACCTCAGACCTACAGACTGACATTCTTGCAGAATGTTTAAAGATATGCAGCTAATACCTTGAAAGAAATGCATTTTAGAGACCCTATTTTGACTAAAAAGCAGGGAAAAAATTAGAATTAGGGCCATGGAAGCCCATACTGATATATAAGTAAATATGTGTGCATGTTTGCATGTAAAATCATGCAGCTTAAAAGCACACACAGCTTTGGGGGTTTTTGGTTACTTGGTTTTAATCTGTTCCAAGTCATGATCCTCAAATTGGGTTTTCCATAATTGGTTTTAGCTGAGCTATAATGCACTGAATTTAGAAACCTTAAATCTTCTTCATCTTATGCTGTTTTGTGGAGATGAATATTGTAATAAATTTAATTTCATACTGGTAGCAAGTGCAAGACTTGAGCTATTTACTGTTAGAAAAAAAGTAATGCTTTTCTTTTTGAAGCAGAGCAGCTACAACATTGTCTGCAAATGTTTGTCATTTCTATTTCAGTATTAATAACCACATTTTTATGACCTCATTCAAGAAACCCACAAGAAGCTGGCTGTTCTTTTTCGATCATGTTTGTGCCCTTTACATCATTTCCTACTTCTAATAACTAATGATGATAGGTAATTACTTAACAGATGGTAAAAGCTCTTTAACTGCTTTTAAGGACTACTGAGCTCTGCTGCATTTTGGGAGCATTAACTTGTGTGACTTTCCATCTTCCTCGGGTCATTCCAAGTTTGTTCAGCCATCATTAAATATTCAAGGGCTTGAGAGTTCAGAGGGTTTTTTAATCCAGAACTGGAGGTTAGTAACATGCTACCTCAAACCATTGTTATTTCAAATACATATCTTTTGTGAAACCACTCTTAACACTGCGAAACCATAAGCCCTCTCTTTTCTCCTCGGGTGTGATGAGCATGGCAGCCCATGCAGCCCAGGGCGTGTGACCTTTAGTTACCACAGACGCAGTTCTCTCTCTCTCCTGTAGCAACAAACTGTCACATCATTAACAGGAGGCTGGGGGGAAAAAAAGTCAAACCTTAAAACTTAAAGAGGTTCATCTCATTAATGTCCTTATGCTGCATTTACATTATCTCTCAAGTCACACAGGCAGGAGAAGTTCCACATCAGAGAGGGCAAAAGTGAGGGATGACATTCAGAGCTGAACACACACGAGTTAGTGACCCTCTCCATATTTCCCTTGCACTTTGAGTAAGTCGCACTTTAACCACAGTAAGTGCTGGCCTAATTACTCAAGCTCCACTGTACAGCACCAGCAACTCTGCTGCTGCTTTTCCAGGTCTAACAGCTGTTTGTCTGGGTCTGTATGGAAACGTGTATGAGGAGCTGTGGCTAAAGACACAAAACTGACTAAAAAAAAATTTACTGCAGCATGAATGAGCAAAGACTATGTCTAGAAACAAATAATTCATTTTTATGATTGCTGCTAAAATAAACTCCTGCATTTTGCATGAGACTGTTAAGTTGGAAATAATAAAGTCAGTGTGATTTCTTCAGCTTTAAGATCAAACAGGCCTCCTGGTATATAGCTGTAGTTACAAATGATTAAGTCATGCATTTCTCATCTGATGCAAAGAGCTGCACACAGATTACTGGACACACCCTACACAAGCTCTGGTTAAGTGTGCCCAGAAGTGTGCTTCATTGCTAAAAATAAATATTCATAACTGATTTGTTACTTAAAATAAAATGGGTACATAATATAACAAATGGATTCTAAAGTAGAGGTCATGAAACTTCTATTTGAAGTGAATATTGTAAAAGCCCCTCTCTATTTCTCACCCTCATATGTCAGTGTGTATTCATACTGCTGCAGCTGTCCGTCTCTGTGTGGCACTGCCACCTCTTTGGCATTTGGTCAGTGATTTAATATTTAACAAACAGCTCCTGAGGTCAAATAACACACTTGTTCTCATAACTTGTTCTCATAACTAAGAGAAGTACATCATGACTTGCTGCTTTTCCTCTGCATAGCTCTGAATTGCTCCTAGCACAGGTATCAACTTCCCATTTGTGTGCACTGAACCCGAGTGCCTCCTGCAACACTGCAATTTTAGTTTGGATAGAGGAGAAAATGATAGTGATTTGCCCAATGAAAACCCAAACGTGACCTCAGCTTGTATTTTGTTCAAAAATCTCCAGCACATTTAGTAAACTGCTATTTTGAGGGGATTATGTTCATACCTAGAGTGATACTTATAATCATCACCATACAAAAATGGACCCTCTATGTATTAATTTTTGATGTATTAAGCACTTCCTTTACAATTCCATTGTCATCTGGCATCACCCCTCCATAAATTTAGAGTGTTGCTGTATTGCTTTGTACCATGACTCCTTATAATTTAGCAAGTCTAAGCAGACACAGCTGATTGTACAAGCCATTTGCAATTTCTGCTCTTTTAGAAGATAACAGATACAATCTAAAAACTTTTAAAATAGCACTATCTTTGCACAGCTTAATAAATTGTTATGAATAAGCAAAATCCTCGGTCATGTTACACTCTAAATTGGCCTGGGCTTTACATAAGTTTGTAAGAGAAAAGGAAAAAAATGAGCAAAACTGACCACAAACCAAATCTAAGTATAGGAATGTTCCAAGTGAGAAGAAACTCCAGAAGTGTCCATGCTTGAAATGTGAACTTGTGCCCTCATAATTCTTCCAAGATGCGTTTTTAAAATATTTTTTTAATTAATCACAGAAATAATTATTTTTATATTTTAAATATGCTGGGGAATCAAGAAAAATCATATCATGAAACTGCATAAACAGAAGTTAGATGCAATATACATTATTTACTCTCTCATCCTGAGAAAAGAAATGTAATTCCTCTTACGTATCAGATTTTAAAAGCTGAAACAGAAGATAGATCTTTTCCCTGCCTGAGAAAGTGTACAAGGGGTATTGCTTGAAAACAAAGCTCTCCTCATGCTCTTTGAAGTCCTCCAAAATGCACTAAAAGCAAGCACTTTGCAGGAGGCTCCCTGAAGCTGACGTATGGCGTATCGCCTTAGTTCCAGTCCATGATTCCCAGTCCCAGCAAGAGCACTAGGCTCATTCCCAGAAAACCATGGGCTTGCCATCAGCCTCAGAGTGCCAGGTCACAGCCTCTTCTGAGACACAGCACAACCCTGAAGCATTCCAGGCTTGCCATCCTTGATAAAAGCAAAACATACAGAGGACGGGGAAACAAAGAAGCACCTATGGTGCTTTTATTTAATTAAAGGCTGAAAAGCCCCAGGTTTCTTCTGATATTTGAACTAATCACAATGTAAAACTATCATTTGGTAGGATTTTTTAGATTTGCTGCAATGTCATGGCTCTAGCAGAAGGCATGTAGAGGAATGTGTTTTCAAGGTTCTTGGCTAAAGGGTTTCTGCATGTCTTTATCATATTTATTTGGATTGAAACAATAATATTAGAATGCTTCCACAGCCTCTGGGAACTCCAGCACACAACTTGCACTACAGCAAAACTCTCTCACTACCGAAACAGGACCTCTGGCAATTTGTAGTTATAAAGGAAATGTATTTTCAGAAGGCAAAATAATCATGTTGATGTTATTAAACATGACACAGGGTCAATCTGGGGACAGGGCAAAAACTGAGCTGGAGAAAACATTAGCAAATAATCCACATTCCCATCACCTGTCCTGCTGAAAATTGGTTAAAGCACTGCTGGAAGTCTCCTCTGAGCCAGTGGTCTAATTTATTCTAGAGAAGATAAGGGAGACATCAACACTTGACTGACAGAACCCCCACCCCATGTTCCAGGATCCTCTCCCCACACCAGGCATCTGCTTGAAGCAGACCTGGATTTGCTATCTCCTTTCCAAGGACTTCTGGGAAGTGAGAGCAAAGGAGATCTCACCCTACAAAGAGCTGATTGCATTTGAGATCTCTGGACTCAGGGGCCCTCTGGAGTTTGCTGATGTAGAAGTACCCATGGAGAGCAGGGACAGTTCTGGGGGACCATTTCATCCTGAGAAGAAAGACAGAGATAAACTCAGTATTCAGGTGGTTTAACAGAAATGAGAGTACAAGAATGGCTATTTTTAATCCTTTGTTGGAACCAAATGCACCAAATGATGCACCAAGTGGATCAGTTCAAACTCTATAGACCCTGTTAAGATTTTTGGTCCTAATGACCACTTGTGAGTGAGTGTAAGGAAATACTTAAATAATGCTGCTGTGGAAAGGTATCTGAGAAAAATATCAAGCACTGCTGCCAAAGTACAGTGAGAGTTTACAAATCCAAATGAGTTTGACAGAAGACTTCAAGACTGTGAAATAAACTTTGCAGTGTTTATTCATCTTCCCAATAATTCTCACCAAACAGAGGCTGTGAATCTTCTGCGGACTGGGAGGTTAAGGAGAAGAATAAAACGTTGGTAGTAATATCTGAGTTTCTTCAACAATTTTACACTCTTAAATTTTTTTTAAACTTGACTTCACTCTAGTGGAAGGAAAAACAATTAGGAAGAAGGAGAAATCAGCTTAAGTAAAATCAAGACTTGATTGTTAGGTAGCAGCTGGGATTCTGACGGTCTAGTGCTTAAACCTACATGGTGCCTTCAGGAGCTCCACAGTGCAACCACCATCTGTAGCTCTGGAGCTAAAGGAACAGCAGGATGGGAAATAAATTATAGGAAGTAAAGAGAACTCATGGTATTATAAGTTTACCCCCTTTCCTTTCCCTATTTAAATTTCTAGGGGTGAAGTGACCAAAGAAAAGATAGAAATAGATTGCCATTTATTCTGGTTGGGATTTTTCACAGCTAAAACAAAATGTTTATAAAAGGCACAACATTATTGTTGCTGTGTCTACACCAGTGCCACCGTCATCTCACTAAAGTGCACACAAGTGCATTTACATTTAAAGAAGCAATCTTTCTTATCCTGGTGATGTGAAATAACAAGCATGTGGGAATGAAACAGTAGGTTTTTATTTCTGAGCACCTGCATGTAACATTACATCCCAAAGTCTTAGTCTGTACAATTAACATGAGCCATGTGATGAAAAGGAAACTCTGTTTTTACTGGCAAAAACAAAGAAATTTAGACCAGGATAGTATAATATGCATTTTTGAGAAAGGTCCCAGCTATGGATGAGAATTTACTATAGGAAAAGTTTTCTAAAACCTCGTTACTGAAAAAAACAGTTATCTTGGAAAAAAGGATCAGACAATTTTCTTTAAAGCTCAGCCATCATGAAGTGTTTCTGGGGTGTTTTTAATCCTTGAAAATCCACCTTCTTCTCTAGCAGCTTGGAGCTTTTTTCTCTTTATATTAGGTAAAGACAGATTTTCTTACTTATACGAAAAGCCTGTGGAAAGAAAAATCCTGCTTAATTCTTCACAGCAGATCTTTGAGCACAAACTTCCATAGAGCAACTCTACATTGCTCTGAAAAATGGGAATGGAGTTCTGGGTGCAGCTTACAGACTTGGGCTCTGCTCTGAAGAGATACCTCAAGTAGATAAAGATGAATTTTATTAAGCTAAATCCTTTCATTTCTGCCCTTGGACTTTGGAATGGGTTGAATGTGATTTAAGGAAAGATCGTATCTGAGCTTTGGACTTTCAAAGAACTGAGAAAAACACACATGACCACTTCAAGCCTCTCTTTTTGATCTGGGAATACAAACCATGGCCTGTGCCTCCTTGTGAGCAGAGGAAGGGGCACTGGGACACACCTCTGGAAACAGCTGAAGAAATTTAAGACTTCTGTGCTGCTGAAAACAGTAATATTATTTGCCCAGTGAGTGCTTAATTTTCTTTGAGCAATGCTGTTGTTCTTTAGCTGTGTCTAGCATTTGATTTAGGAAAATGAACTGCTGTGTGGCTGACAGATGTTTGAGTGAAATCATGGATCATGATTTGGGGAAAATGATGGATAACATTCTTTGCCATTTACTTAAGGTGCTTTTTCCTTATTAAAAATGTATCTCAGGCAAACTGAATGCATCGTATAATCTTGCAGCTGTGCAAGTAAAATTCACTTTTGGATTAAAAACACATCTTAAAGTTGTGTGCAGAAGCAAGAAGCCATCTATATTGTTAGCTTTATCTTGTGAAAGATAGAGGGACCAGAATGAGGAGCGCAGAATCATTCTATAGATAGGGGCATTCTGGCTTTCCTGGAGACTGCAGGGAAGAGAACACAGGCTCCTGAACCTCCTTCCTCCAGGGAAGTGCTATCTGTGTTGCCTCCTATAGCTCTTATCAGTAAACTCAGCCAAAGTCTCTTGCATTTTAGTGATTCTGTTGGGTAACACCAACCAGACCGACCAGCAGAGATCAGTTCCTTACCTTCTTGCCCTGTCTGTTGGCAGTGCCCTTCTTAGACTTGCATTAAACTGGGATTTTGGGAAGCTGGAGTTATCCTGTACTTCTGGGGCGGGGGGGGGGGGGGGG